>DF239188.1:225739-279452 GCA_000507305.1 Breviolum minutum Mf 1.05b.01 | reverse complement strand
ACACGTTGTGATTGTGTTGTCACTCAGCACCTTTTGTACTCTGGGCAATTGTCTCAGTCACTTGACCCAAGGGCCCTGCAGCATGTAATATTGTACACCAGTGGTATCACCATATTGTATACACACATGTATTTTAACAGGATGGACGGACGGATGGATGGATGGATGGATGGATGAATGGATTGGATGGGATTGGATTAGATTGGATTGGATGGGATTGGATTGGATTGGATTGGATGGATGGATGGATGGAGGGATGGTCTTGAACGTTAAACCGGACATACATATTTGACAACCTGTATTATGACCGTATGATACCTGTTCTTTTTACTATGGGATTCATCACCATTAAAAACACCATTTTCCAAGCATCTACTGTACAGCAAATCTATGATTCACTAAGGTCACTAGTGACGGATTCCTCTTCTTTCAGGGGTGTAACAGGAATTTTGGGGTCAGTGAAGTTCATTGAGAAACCTCCATGAACCCTCATTCCCTAGTCTAAACACTCATGATCCCCCTTGAGGGTGGCTGAATGTCCGTACGGAAAATACTGACAGTAGGACATTCATTCATTTACACCTTCCAAAACTAACACAGAAACCTCAAAATTGGTGGTTTCTAGATGCTTTTCTTTTTCCCAAGGGGCGTTTTTCAGGTTCTTGCCGTTCTGTTTCGAGGTGTTTTAACGGGTCCACGTTTTTTTGTCAGGATCCCGATTGCTGGAAAGATCAGCACCATGGTCTTTGACAAGACGGGCACCATAACTCATGGAGGTGCACACCGGCGATGATTTGAGACACCGATAAGATTACAGGAATCTAAGGGCACCCCCTCAGACGAAAAAGCCTTATTAGGGGATTATTAAGGGACAATGATGGTTAATAAGGCCTTATTTCTTCGTGGGGTTGGCATTGGGGGGTACCTTTAGATTCCCATTATGTATCTATACCCCAAAGGCTCCATGTGTACATGGGACTGGAATATTAACCCACATATCAACCCATAGATTTTTTTCGCCGCCATTCATGTCGGCTTAAAACATATCCAGTCCGAATTGGAGCATACAGGTACCTTTGCGTGGGTGACATCTTTGGGTTATCCCCTCTGGAGCAATAGTGAACACCAGCATGTTTACATTTTAAGTAGAGGATCCCTGTTGCCATTATTACTGGGAAAGGAGGAGAACTTAAGTGATATCCCCAACCGGTTTTACCCTACACGAAACTAACAGCTCGCACCTGAAACACTGGGGTTGGAAGATGAGTTTCCTTTTGGGGCCCGGCCTCCTGATAGGTGCTGTGTCAGTTTTTGGGAATGTACACTTTTAGACTTTCTTTTTTTGTGCATTTATTGGGGTATCAATTCTCAATATTCACTGGATTATTTGGTGGTCATGACCAGTCCCTAATGAAAGGGATTGCCAACTTCCAACCCCAATCATTGCAAGCCATGCAATGACGGTGCCAGAACGTGGCACTTAACTTCCCCATGGAAGGAATTGAAGGAATTCCAGAGAAACATCAGGATGTATACAGGATAGGTAGTCAAATGATTCATATACCTACATATATATATATACGTACATATATAAAAATATATACGTACATATATATATATATGATATAAATATATTATATCTTTTCAGATACATATACATACAACCTTCAATCTAGATGATAAGTAGAAGGTCCCACTTACTTTGTCACCGGATGTTTGTTTCCTTCAAAAATACTGGTACCCTTACAGCCCTTACACTGGCTTTATATCGTGTCAATCCCTGAGATTCAACTGTGTAGACTTCCAAATTTGTTTGATCCTCAGATTTCATCAGCTGATCTAGGTGGTGGTTTCAAATATTTTTTATTTTCAACCCTATTTGGGGAATATTCCCATTTTGACTAATATTTTTCAAAGGGGTTGAAACCACCAACCAGTGATGGTTTATTGTTTGGTTTGGGGTTGGTGGTTGGTGGTTTGGATTCCAATTAGATCCTCTTATGAATCCGGGATTCTTATGAAAGGGGGCCCACCCAAGCTACCGGGCCCTTGATCCACCAAGTTTATCATAAGTTGATATCCGAGAAACCTCAGAAAATATATCATTGATATTGGAGCAATCCCGGCATGACGCCATTCCTGGATTTTGTGGGGCAAACCACTGTCACCGACAATTTGTTACAATCAGATTTTGGAAAGTAGTGTACCTCCAAGATATTTTAGGAGCCCTAAGTAACAATCCTTTTCGTACAGGAGCCTCGTGATTGCAAATCACTTGCCAGCAAATCGGTTGCCAAATCACTTGGTCAAAATTAATCTCCTATAGTGACTAGTGTCCTGAACCAACCATCCACCCCTCAACATTCTCCCCCCTCTTGAAATACTGGAGTTTGTGGTTGGATCCCAGTTTTTTGACGGGAGTTGGTTGATGCATCAACATGATTCATGATGGATGGATACACAAAAAACCGCTGTGTTTTTCCAGTTAAAGACTGAGAACTCCCGGCTCCAAAAAACGGAAAAAGATTGCCATGGCGGTGGCTCAGAGACATGGTTCCACCACGAATTCCATGGGTTTCTCGAGAAGTCACTTGGTGACTTTGAAAATTGTTGTTTTTTTTTGGGATGAATAAAATCCATCAATGTTCAAATGACAAAGGTGAAGAAATCATCCAAGTATAAACTAGTTATATATATAGTGGTTTCAAATATTTTTTTTCAATTTGCAACCTTACCTGGGGAAATGATCACTAATTTGACGAGCATATGTTTCGGATGGGTTGGTGAAAAACCACCCAACTAGAAATCGTTGTGTTTCGGGATGAATGTTCCATGACAAAGGTGGATGAAATTTCGAGCACAAGGACACGATATTTATATATGAGTTTAAACAACATAAAATCGAAGAAAACACAATCAAAAAACATGTACATGTTGAGGTTGTTTTAAGTATGTTGTCGATTTCTGTTTTTTGGGTGGAAGTGTGATGGTTGAGCATCTGATTTCCCAACAATCCTTCCTTCTTGTGCTGCTGATTCTGCACACCTTGGATCCATATTCGTTCAATGCTACAATTTCAATTGGAAGTCCACAACATGACTACTGTAGGTTGGAAAAAAATAGAGAAACCGTTTATACTTTTTAAACGGCAATCAATGGTGGATTGTGTATTTTTTGGGTTTTTTTTTAGTCTTCAAGTTGATCATGGAAATTCAAGTCTGCAAATAGCTGGAACCTGGGATGGTGCTGCCGGGGGTCAGGAGCTTATACTAAAACCAGGGCTTGGCTAAGAACACCTTGAGTCTTAAAGAAAAGGTGTGTCTCAACATTTGGGGCCATAAATTCCGTGGGATCCATGACGGATTCCCATGGGACAATTGTACGTATATTTACCTACATTTTTTGGTTTGATTTTTTATGGGTAAATTCCGTAGGGTCAAATATTATACAATCGTCCCATGGATTGGATTGGGGGGTAGGCAGTTTGGAAAACTCGGAACACTTCCAAGTTTTTTTAGGAGAAGTCTCTTGTTTTTGACAGATTGATTCCGACAAAATCCTACAGTAACTGAGATTTTTTTGAAACCTTAGGTAAATCAGAAATATACTCCTTTTATTCAACTCGTGCAGGATTTGGTGCAGTATTCTTTTGTTTGTTTAAGGTGATGTTTTACTTTCTACCATGGTAAAACACCATTCAATTTAACCACCATGCGGGGAATACTTTGATTTTGTCCAACCACCTTTAGCAAATAAAAGTATTACTTTCATCAAGAGTATTACCTCATATTGTTTTGTCTTTGGGGTATCAATCCAAAATGAGTTGGTGGTCTTCCCCCAACATGATGACGTTCAAAATCGCGATCTTACACCCCCTGAAAACTAACATTTTGGTACCCAAAATGACGCTTTGGACAATGTATCTTCTTTTAGAAAAATTGCCATTTCTGGTATCTATTTGTCAAATTTCTGGTGTGTAAATCCTAATTTGTTCCACACCTCGTAAATATTTGCACAGTAGTTTTTAGCGAACCCCACAGTGGAGGCCCTGGGGCGAGGGGGTTTTGGGTTTTCTAACGACTGGCGTTTGAGTGGATTGGGGCCCCGTCCCATTCGAAAATTTACAGATTCAAATGATGTCTAATTTAAGTGGTTAAACCCCCCCAATAAACCCCCCAATGACTCTCTTCATCATTTCGTGAAATTCTTCTAATCGCGGTGTTAAAAAAAAAAAACGTCCCAATTATTCTCCCCATTCATTTCGTGAATGTTTTTGGCAATCATTTACCCTAGGCCCTAGTCCTAAATGCCTTTTTTTTTTCGGCGGGGGGGGCTTCTATCCCCACCTAACTTGGGATGTGTGTGTGAAATACCTGGCAGAAAAACCAATCACATTGATCCTACGAGATGGTTTCGTCAGCAGGTATGAATCGGGTTATAGAAAGACTCCTGCAAGGTGGGCCCCTACCAGTTATAAATGGAGTGATAACCTCCATAAATGGCCTTATAAATGGGTAACTGGGTTGAAATAACCCTACTGATAGGGTTTGTAACCCATTTATAACTGGCAGGGGCGCCCACCTTATATACGTGGCCTGAAATAAATGGGGTGTCTCGGGCTAACACATGCGATGCTACCCTCCCTTGAGGTAAGCGCTCCTCCACGTCCACGATTTCGCGGCCCAGTTCGACGCCAGCGTCCAATGGGCGGGTGACGAACCCGAGACCCATGACACGGTCAATGGAAAAGCAACCATTGCAGTACTGGAACCAACAAGCCAGGAGACTTGGCAGAAAATTGGGGTCAAAGATATGTCAGAAAAAAACATCTCAACAGCTGTTGTGCTGTTTGAAATGTCAAGGATTGTCTATGATCATCCCAAATCCCATCTGTTTGGAACCCCTATAGGAAGATCCAATAATACCTGTATATACATAGTATGACATGTATGTGATAATTGTATATATTCCAGTCCAGTATCATCTGAGATCATCTATACAATGGTCATCGGTGAATCATCTTAGATCTATATAGGTGGCAACAAGTGAAATAAGGCACCGCTTTACTTCTTTGGACCTGGTCCATAATCACTGGCCCTACACAAAATGGGCCCAAAAACCAGTTATAGATGGGCTTATAACCCCTATAAATGGCCTTGTAGGTGGGTATCTGGTTTTGTAACCCCACTTGTAACCTGGTTTTTTGGGGGCCATCATCTTGTATCCCGGTCATCTTTTCAGAATCGCAGAGATTTTGGGAAAAAAAACCATCCAAATCGCTCCCGCATTTCCCTTCGTTGATGGGAAGGAGCTTTTAGCACCTCAACCCTCCTGTGTTCTTTGAGAGAAAAAGGGAAGAGTTTTTTTTCCGCAGGGAACGAACGACGACTGTTTTTGGCCCGATTTATTTTTGTTTGGCAACCCCAAAAAAAGAGAAAAGAGCCGGGAAAAATCAGTGGGGATTTGTTGGAGGTTTGTTTTTTTTTGTGAAGTGTGGAGCTTTTTTTTTCCCTTCATGGAGTTGAAATTTCCAAGATTGAAACAGAGGAAATGTTTCTGGTTGATCGAAGAAATCCGGCGAACCAGTTGAGCTTGGTAGGTTATTCTCGGTGGTGCAGAATTTCTTCCATCAACAGCATTGCGGTTCCCCAAACAGAGGCTTTTGACATCTTGAAAAACCATGATACATCTGGCTGTACAGAGAGCCCATCAAGCCTCTGTGAAGGGATCCTCATATGAAAGAGTATCGCCTCTCACTGATGATTTTTGACTCCAAGAAATCTCCAACAGGACCCACTGACCCCTAAACCTGAGTATCTAATATATTCTAATATCTCTAGCACCTTACTTAGGGGTCCGTTGGGATTCGGTCCCATTCAATGTTTCATGGATTGACGACTGTTTCAACATGTAAAATCTTTGAATCGCTTCCCATGGCGCGCTCTGTGGTACTCGTAGCATGGACGAAAGGAACTACGATGAGAACATTTTTTCCACCATTGATGAGGACCCTTAGCCGGTCGGAAGGGAGAGGGTACACTCCCTTTGGAGGAATGTAGTGTTACACCCCTGAAATTTAACATGGAACCCAACAATTGGTGGTTTGTAGTTGTTTCTCCTTTTCCAAGAGGGTATTTTCAGGTTCCATGTTAGTTTTCGGGGGTGTAATGGACAAAATCCTCCATTTTTTGGTGAATCTATTTGATACACCCTCGAAGTTTAACAGCTCGCCCCTGAAAATGGATGGTTGGAAGTTGGAAGACGATCCGGCTTCCTTTTGGGGGCCCGGTACAGTCACTTTTCAGGGACCATGTTAAAAAAAATCCGGAGTTTTACATGGTAAACATCCAATCAATTCTTCCACATGGATTTGATTTCACCATCCAAAACGGGTAGGGAAACCCCGGAGTTTGGATACCAGGTACCATCAACTCACTCATCTTACGAGTCTTACCTTCCTTTCTACCAACCCCCATTTCGGATTTCACCAGTTTTTTTTTTAAATGGAACTGAGTTGGATATACTTTGGAACTACCCCCCACCCAGTAACAGTCACCACCAGGATTATTCCATTTTTAGTAGGGAATCCCTATAAACCTTCATTTGTGACTGTTACTGGGTGGGGGGTAGACCTAAGATATACTGCTTCTGATGGTTCAGAAATGCAGCCAACCACTTAAGGTACTTTTTCAAGCAAATCATGAGGGAAATGTTCACTAGCAAGCCTCAACTGTTTTTTTTGCCTGGGAGTTCCCTTTCTCAACAAGAAAATGGGCCCAAAAACCAGTTATACATGGGGTTATATCCCCTATAAATGGCCGAAAATAGATGGGTTTCCCTAGCATTCTAAACCTACTGTATCAGGGCTTAAGTTAGCCAACCCCATTTGAAACGTGGTGTGTTTTTGGGCCCATTGTATGAGTTCAATTCCCGGTTTTTGGGTTTTTAGGTGAACTCGAGGTTTGCAGATTTCAGTGGCAGGATTCCACAGGCATTATCTTGAGAATCATCGAAGCCTATGGAAGCTTGGATCAAAAAAATCGGGCATTTCTGGGTGAATTATAACCACCTTTCCCGCCGGTTGCGTCACCTTAAATGGTGGGTTTAGTAAGGGAATCCCCCCAACAAAAATCTCCTTTATTCAGGTTTAAGCATTATAGTTTGGTGTCGGNTCAAATTATAGTCTAGGTCTAGGTGGTGGCAACTCAAATATGTTTTTGTTTTCACCCCGAAAATTGGGGGAAGAAGATGCACCCATTTTGACTTGCGCATCTTTTTCAAATGGGTTGGTGAAAAACCACCAACCAGAAAAAAGGTGATGCCTCCGCCAGAAGCTGCTGGATTTCAAATGGATTTCAAGAGGTTTCTCCTGACGAAACCCCCGAAAATTTACACTTTTCTCTGAAAATGGACCATTGCAAAAGGACATTTCATCATCCAACCATCTTTTTTTCAGGGGTAAAGGTTTGTTTTCGGGGGAGTATTTTTTTTTTGCATTCTTTTTTTGAGAAGAGGGTTTCCCTTGGACCCTGAATGAAGATGTATTTTCGTTTGGAAAATTGGGATATTCCAGCCAGCTATTTTAGTTCACCAGAGGCTAGAGAAGCAACTACAGAACTCGCTGAAATGGGGATAGCCATAGAAATTCCCCGAAACAACATGACTGTGTTTCAAAGGAAGTCATGAAAAGGTGCGGATGGTGTGAATTAATTGTACAGTAAAATATATGAAAATAGAATCTGAAATTCAAGTGAAACGTTTCATTTGGACTCTAGACAGCAGGTTCCTCTTGTAAGCATATATGTCTTCATATATATACATATATATGTATATATGTATATACACAAAATTTGCAATTCGAGATCTTCGAAACATCCATTCGAAAGAGTCAGAAAAAATCAACAGTTTTTTTTTTTTTCGGGCGAATTTCATTGCGACGTCAGAGGAGCGAAAACCCTTAAAAAAGGAACGAGGGGGGAGATCCCTTAATCTCACTACAGTCCAAGGCTGGATATTACCCTCCCGGAAGCTAACATGTCCCCCGAAAATAGGCTTCCCCAAAAGGAAATTTCTTTGTCCAAATACTGTATTGATTTCCAGGGGCAAGCTGCTAGTTTCAAGGAGGGTTCAAAGCTGTAGAAGGTCCCAGGATGTCCCATGAACTCTGAAACTATACGGTTAGTAACCCCCCTAGTATATACGTATATATAATATATAATATATATATATATATAACCCTAATTTAAAAGTGGGTGATAGGATGAACCCCAATTTATAAGTGGGTTATAGGAACTATATTATAGGGTTATATGAATGGGTGAGAAGCTAGGATCAAACCTGAATTTATACGCCTCGGAAAATTCGCATTGTTCACCTAGAAATCGCACAATTGAAATCCGAAAAATCATCTTCCATCCACCTCCTTTTTGGGGTTCCATACTGATTTTCTGGGGTGCAACTGGGTTATCACTACCCTCTGGTAAACCAACATAGCTATGGAACATCTCATTTTTCCTGATAAATGCCATCAACATAGGGGATTTTCCAGCCAGCTATGTTAGTTTACCGGAGTCTACCCCATGCTATAGCAAGTCCCCTAACTGGGGGGTTATTCCCCTTCTAAATGGCCTTTTCATCGCTTATGGATGGGGGTGATCCTACCTACTTACTAGCTGGGATCATCCTCCAAGTAACCCCATGTTATAAGAAATCCATTGGAATCCGAACTTCCCCTCAGCTTAAGGAAGTCAAGACCCTTCGAGTGTTGCCAGTCGCTGTGTTGATCTTGGCTGCGGTGTCGGATGCTTCCATGGACGAGTTTGGGAATGGTACTGTTGGTAGTTGGGTAGTTTTATCCCATTAGTTACAGGGTTTTAGCACCATCCCAGGTGGTTGGCCTTGGGATTTCTGAACCATCAACAGTAGCAGTTCTTACGAAACATATCAAGGTTGGTTGTTTTTTGTCAGGGGGATGACAATACTACCCAGTGATTGTGGGGATTCTAATGCGCCAATTTGCAAGGATCCCTATCAACCAGTAAAACGGAATGTCACAAGGTTCCTTTCAGCAGATGGTCATGAGAAACTAAGGGGCCCGACCCCCCCAAATGCTATGAATTTCCCCCTTGACTACCCGGCCGAATTTGGGGGAGGAAGGCCTGGTTTCAAAAAAAAATGTCATCCCTTGAAATAAGGCTAAGGCTCTTTCCGAAAGCAGGCTTTTTTGGGGGTTTTTGAAACCCGGTCCTCCTTAGGAATTCCCATCTTCAGGTGGGTTTTGATGACCAACAAAAAAACCCCCCGAGGTCAACATGGGAGTTTGGCCGAGAGTTGCCGGATATGTCCACCCAAAAAAAGGGGAACATGTCTCAAGTCCAGGGGGATATTCCCGTTAGTTTTCGGGGGAGATATTTAGCCGAAAAAAATAAAACAGCATTTGTTTTTTTTTCCGATTAAACAAAGAGGTTATATAATATTTCTTTTGTTCACGACAATCCAGCTGCTGGTAAATTGGTTTTGTTTCGGGCCCGGTGCTTTGGATTCCGACAGGATCCTCTTATGAAATGGGACACCCGCGATTGAATCCAAAGCACAGGTAGCCCCAAACCACCAATTTACCATTAGTTGATATATACATGTTTATTAAAAGACTACCCACCCTGAAACTAACAGCTTGCACCTGAAAATTGATGGTTGGAATACTATATAGTGACCTTCACCTGCCAACGAAAAGGGAGTGTTTTTTCAACCGCTTTCTTCAATGACTCGGGACTTTATTGGGAGGATCCCATCAACAAAGTCATGGGAAACCTCATACTCAATGGAAGCCACAAGGCCCAGCCCCCCTCCTGAGTGACTAATGTTTGTGTCAATATTGGAAATGACAGCTGAGATGAGGACATCAAAGTTAGACATTTCAATAATTGTGCCATCACTGGGAAGACCAAAAGCTAAAGGAGGGGTAGGGTCACTGGTCATCAGAAAACTCCTTTTTTTTTTCCCTGAGGGATATGAATACAATTCACAATTATATACAATGTATATGTATGTATATGTATATGTATATATAAAGACTATACACATACATGTACATGGTTTTATACACACACACACAAAAACACACACCATTTCTTTTTTTTACAACTCCCCCCATCCTTTCATCCTCCATCTATGTACCCAAAAACATAGAATCCTTCAACGCCCACGAAACGCACGCCCTGGGATCCCGATTTCCGATCGAGGAAAGTACCTGCCACAGTTGGCCAAACACTTTCGTCAAGTCATGGCTTTTGATCTCAGCCCAAAGTTGGTCGCCATTGCGCAGAAGGAGGCGAGGCGAGTTCGCGATGTTCGTGGTGTTGGTCACGGTGGGGGTTTGGGGAAGGGTTAACTGGACAGCGGTTAACTCCAGCAAAAAACATATATCATATATAGATATGTAGATGTAGAGATGGAGTTGTCTCAGATATGATTGTTTTTTTTGTACTTAACTTAGACTATAGTTTTTTTTCCCCAGGTATTTTACCCATAGAAAAGGGACGGAATGTTGTCATGTTCTGGGCCTTTTTGGCATCCAAGATGCCCCAAGGTTAACAGAAACAGATTCCCCGATTTCCTCGGCCAGAATGTTTTTTTGATATGCAGGAATTCTGAGATATTTTATGGTTTTGCGGGTTGGCTTTCAAATCATTTGAATTTTCTGAAAAATAGTGACTTGATTGAAAGGCGGGGAAGAAGGGGAAGAAGGGGAAGAAGGAAACTTCCTGAAAATGGAAAAAACGAGAACACCATTTGTTGTTACAATCTGTAACTATGGCACCTTTGAAGATGCTTCTCCCCTATTTTGCCATTGCCACCGCCCCCCGTTTTTTTTTCGCGTTTTTTTTAAAGCTTGCAAACAAGAAGGAGATGTTCACAAAATCCACAGATATATTCCATGTGAAGAGAGATTTTGAAGCAACGAAAAACCCCACTCTTAAAGGGCGGATCAGGGTTCACCAACAAAAACTGCAAGGTGAAGCGAAAAAACTTGGAGAACGTGAGTGTTCCTTGGATTTTTTGTTGTTGCGGGTTGTTACTCCCTTTGATGACCCCTGTTTTGATTGGAAGGTTGGCCTTGTTTTTTTGGGGAAAAAACCCTTCAAAAAATAGAGGTCATGAAGGGGCGGGCCCCCATATAGGCTGGTTTTGTTTCTTGGATTAGCCGAGCAAGTTTCTGTTGCTTTTCTTCAGGATATTTTCCCAATGCCATGGATAAAAAGCATCATTTGACAAAGCTGAATTCCTGGACATATATACATAGCAGCTCATATATATATATATATATATAGGCTTGAAGGTCGAAGCGGTCACGTGAAGCTTCAGGGTTGCACCAAGGCTACGATCTTGACCTTGGTACTTCATGACTTGTTGAATTGATGCCTTGTAACTTCACCTGAAGGGCTTTTAGGCACACCCCTTTACGAAGCAAACCGCTGGGGATGTTACATTGATCTGGTTTGCGCTTGAAGGTATGAATTCATGGGAGTCCGTTTTTTTTGGACGGAAGATGATCCTTTGGATGGTGGAAAATTCTGAAATCATAAATCTAACCCATAAGATCCATCTCCATCTATAGTATGATTACCTACATGAAATGATTGATTTTTACGCTTGTTCATGTAGGTAACATCTACCAGGCCCATGGATCCAAGTAGGCAAGAATCTATCCCTTTCGTTTTGTTGGGCCCATTAGGTGATACTGTTGATGGAAGAATTCTGGCACCACCATGCACCACCTGGGATGTATGAAACCTTGTGAAAAATGGGATAAACTACCAACCTCCACTGGTGAATCGCCGGATTTCTGAACCATCAACAGTATGTACCTGGATTTTTTTTGGGAACTACCAACAACCGCGTTTCCCAAGCGATCCAGGAAACGTTTCCCAAGCGCCGGAAAAACCTTGCCGCAGTTTCGTACCCAGGTGACGGTCCGAGATTTGGCACAAGTTTGGTATAGAAGCGACCCAACAGGACGGGCCTTTGATGGGTAAGGGCACGGGGGTTACCAATCTCCAAGGGGGTTCATTGAGTCATCATTGAATAGGACCCATTTTTTTTTTGGGTGGATCAAACACTGCTTAAATGTATGGGAATTTTCGAAGGGATTTTGGATTTTTTGTTGGAATAGTGGATTATTTGTTTTGGTTATGACCCCCTGCCCTTCGCAAAACTAACAGCAAAAGCTCTTGAAAAGAGGCCTTTTGCCTTAAAAGGAAAGTCATCTTCCAACTATTTTTCAGGGACTTTCGCTATTAGTTTCAGGCAGTGCAAGTTGGGGTGAGGTGTGTGGAGTTGGGATGTTGCTGAAGGTAGTACCTGCTCAAAATTTTCATGAGAGAAAGCATAAAAATGGGAAAACAACACTAACAACTGCAACAAAAAAGCACATAGTATATGTTTGGAAGGGAAGATTCATGAGATAAAGATAGATTTTTTGGGCCTATCCTCCATATTGATTGTGCGGATTCTGTGGATGGTTGGATGAATTTTTGCTGCTTCAGTGGACATTTGGTGCAACTTTCGACCAAGTGAAAATCCCATGGAGCACCAGGGGTTGCGGCCGGTGAAAAACACACCAAGTGCCACACCCATGAACAAAAATTTGTATGTTTTTGAACCATCCAAACATCCAAAAAAAAGGTGGGGGCGAAAAAGGGGACTGCGTTTGGATGGGTTTTTTGTAGGCGAACGAAAAGGTATGAACAAACCACCATGCAAAAAAAGCCATGCGGCAAAAAGGGGAAGATTCGCAGAAAGACTCAGACTCGTCCTCATCGTGGTTTCGTGGTTTGGCGTCTTGCTTTGTAGGAGTCGGTTTTGGCCACTTGAACGAAATGGAGTCTTTCGGCTTTGCAGTCATGGCCAACGTCTCTTGACTGAATACTGACCTATGTATTCAGGGTTTGGCTCCAACAAAAATCAATCAAATGCCAGTCACCACCATATGTTTTGGGCATAGTTTTGGGAGCATCCCCGACATATACCCTAAACAACCAGGGTCCCGTTTTTCATTCCTTGAGGTGCTGATTGCACCTGGAGATGCTGGTCTACATTTGCCACTGGGCTTTCCGATTTCACGAGGCATGGGCGTCGTATAAATGGCCTTATAAATGGGTTAACCGGGATGATAACCCTACTTATAACCCCCATAAATGGCCTCCATATACGTATGATATACATATATGTATATATACATGTTACATACGTATATATATATATATATATGTACATATGTACCATGGGAACATTGAATGGGACCCATTTTGGGGGGATCAAATTTGATGCTAGTGTGTCTATGGTAGCTTTGAGGGATCTCTCTGAAAAATAGTTCATTGTTTGGGTTGGTTTCACATAAGACCCCTGTATACTTTCGTGGGAAGTAACATATCCCCTACCAAGGGATCTTTTGAAGATGATTTTCTTTTTCTCCCGCTCAGGATATGTTCAATATGTTCGTTTCCTGGAGGGTGACACAATTGGGGGTTTGTAGCGTCTTTTTTTGGGGTAGGCTGGTGAAATGAAGCAAGACCCCACAGATGGCTTGGAATACGAGATACACCCCAGAGAATTAACAGCTCGCCCCTGAAGAATGATTGGAAAAGTACTTTCCTTTTGGGGCCTGGTCCCTTTTCAAAGGGAGAGATGTTAGACTTCACCAGTGTAAGAAATGATTTTGATTTGGAAATACCCACAGAAGGTTGCGCCAAGTTTGACGCTGGCATTGATTTGGGATTCTTCCAGGTTGGAAAACGCTTAGATTTTGGTCACACTTTGGGAAAGAGGTATGGGTTGCAACTCAAAAAAAGCACGTTGGGAAGAGGGGATTTCCGAACCATATTAGAAAATAGCAGTATGAGTTTCTTCAGAAACACTTTTGTCGCTACACCTCAGCTGCTCGGTACTTAAAAAATCACCTCCCCAAAAAAGACGCATCCCCGAGATTCTCCACGGGTTTTGCCGAACATCTGCGGGCGAATCTGGATCCTAATATTGTTAAGGTTGATGTTTCCGAAAATTGGGGTACCTCCAAATCATCCATTTTGATAGGGTTTTCCATTATTTTCACCATCCAATTTGGGGGCCCACCCCTATTTTTGGAAACACCCAGGTTGATGTTGAAGAATGCCCATCGTTCCTTGTGTTTTGGCGGGCGTTTGTTATGCATTGTGCCATCCTTGGAGAGTGCTTTGTATGTGACACAACGATGTGAAGAAGAAAGAACCTCGGGTTTTTTAACGGGGAGCAAGAACCTGGTGTTTGGGGCGTGTTTGTTTTGGTGGACAAAATGGTGTTTTTTAGTATTTCTGGGAGATTGGTCAGGTAGTTTTAAGTAGATTCGCCTTTTTTTTAAATCATACTAGTAAGTGCAACTGATTAATTTGCATGTGGTTAAGGTGTTTTTTAAAACTTTGTACCATGGCAAATCACTACAAACCACGATTTGGGAGAATATTTGTTTTTCTTTTTCCAAGCATCTTAGGCAAATCCAAGGAAATCCATCTGACATGCATCGGTTGCCGATATTTGTAAACATAGTCTAGAAATCCAACTAGGCTTCAAGGTAACTTTCCATCTTTGACTTGGTGCAACCAAATCCAGCCATACTGTTGATGGTTCAGAAATCCAGCTAGCCGGCTAACCAGTTGAGCTTGGTGGTTTATCCCATTATTATCCATTATTTACAAGGGTTTATCCATTATATATATATATGGGTATATACCAGGTAGTTTTCTTGCCGGATTTCTGGTTGCCATCAACCGTAGTTTCGTTCAAGATATCTTCAGATATAATTGGCGAGTTGTGGCCGTCGTTGCGAGATTTATATATCTCCATATAGAAAATCATGCCAAGTCTCCGGTAGACTAAACTTACTTAGCCAATGGCTAACCTTTAAACTTTTGGGGATTACATATTTAGTAGAAAAAAGCAGTTTCAACTTTTATTGCATGGTCCGAAATGGCTGAGTACATAATTGAGTAAAAATGGCATCTTGAAGCCTGAAGCATTTTAAATAGACATCATACACATTTTCAAATTGGTGGGGCCAATGTTCCGACTGCATATCTTAGTTCTTAGTAGCTTTACGAATCCTGGAGTGTTTTTGGGATGGATGGATTGGTAAATTTGCCAACCAAACGCCCGTGAAGTGTTGAAGAACATAGTTTCTCCCTGAAACTTACAGCAAAAGCACCTGAACATAGGCTTTCCCAAAAGGAAGGGAAGGTAAGGATCGGCGATCCCCAACCAACATTTTCAGGGTCGAGCTGTTGGTCCCAAAACATGAATCACAACGACTAAAACTTGACCTTTTCAAGTCACACACAAAACAAATTTGGTTTGTGAGACACATCATGTTTTTTTTTTCAGATCCTTGGCAGGTTAGTTGTTGCTGCCTGTAGTTGCCTGTTGTTGGTTGTTGTTTTTTGGTTGTTATTTGTTGGTTGTCGGTTGTTGCCCCTGGTTGTTTTTCTGCATTCTCCCCCGGGGGAAGCCTCCCAGGATTTGAAGGGCCATTTTGCATCGGTAATGAATCGAAACCCAGTCGAGCTGAAGGGGCGGATTTGCTCAAAGGCATCTTGTGACTCGGCGATCCGACGTCACAGTCCGACCACAAATCCCCCAAAAGGTACCCTCCCTGAAACTAACATGGCACCTGAAAATAATGCCCTGGAAAAGGAGATTCCTATTGGAAACCATCATTTTTAGGTGCTATGCTAGTTTCAGGGAGTGTAGCGTTTTGGAAAGGTTTCGTGGGACCCCAAAAATTTCACCAAAAAAATCCAGGTTGGAGAAATATATGTGAAATTTGGCCAGTGGCACTGATGATTTTAGTTATATAGATTCACATAGATTCACATCCCCCTTTTTGCCACCTATACTTTTTTCCCAAGAATATCTAAACTTCTACTCTTCAACTTCTCAAAATTCTTACAAGATCGGCCTTCCAAATGTGGTGATATCACCCCTGTATTGTGTTATAACCACCATTTATAACAGGTAGGGCCGGGCCCGATCTTATCGACTTTCCAACGCCAATTTCGTCCTCCCATTGACGACGACTCAGGCGACGCTCGGGAGTTCGCACCAAGCATTTTTTGGAGCCTGAATTTCGATTTTTCGCCTCCAAAGGTGGGAAAGGAAACAAACAAAAACCAACGGAATACCCTCCCTGAAACAAACTAACCGCTTGCACCCGAAAATGGATGGTTGGAATACTAGTTTCCTTTTGGGATGGCCCATTTTCAGGGGCGAACTGCTAGTTGTAGGGAGGGTATCCCATTTTCAGGGGCGAACTGTTAGTTTCAGGGAGGGTAAATGGTTCACAAAAATTGGGTTTGAATCAGGATGAGGTTGCTGTATATGTTTGAATATAGAAAAGGACTATGATATATCTATGGTTCAAAAATTGGGTTTGAAGGGTTGCGAAGTGTAGTTTTGGGTTAGGATGAGGTTGCTGTATATGTAAATATACACAAAAGGAATATGATAGTATATATGTACATAAGGTATATTTCAACAAAATGTACGTATGTATGTATATTTTTTTTACAGTGGCATCAAATTACTTTTGGAATGGTGATTTCTATGTGGATTGTACTACCCATTTATGTGGGGATTATGATAGACCATTCTTAAACCACCAGTATAATGGAAAGAACAGTTTTTTTTTTCGTGGATCGTTTAGAAGGACTTGCCTAGAATAGTGATTGAAGCACCAACCTTAACCAGCATTCTACAGAGGCAATATCCAACAGGCTGTGGAAGTTTATTGGGTGATCATCACTGTCAAGTTTATGTAAGGCATCATTTACTGCATAGATGGTATGGAGCGTATATATATATATACATACACATTCAATAGATATATGGTAGATGTTGATCTTGGACGGTTGTTTGAAATGCCTGCAACATATATACATATATTTATGTATATATATATTTATGTACGTACAACTTTTTCCTAAAAGAGACATGCTAGTGTATGCCAATAATCATATCTGTACTCTCAGACTTTGCACATGTCTTTCAATCAGTTCCAACTTGTGCCTTTGATAATGCCGACAAGCAAACATCTAAAGCATGGTCAACTCCCTGAAGATCCAACCGCGTTTGTTGTTGGTTGTTGGTTGTGGCTGTTGTTGTTGGTTTTGTATCACAGTCTAGTTTGTTGTTGATGGACTCCTTCCAACATTGTTCACACAAACAAATTTTATAACACGTATTTACCTGAAAATGAGGGTTTCCAAGATCGGTTCATCTCCTCTTCCGTGAGTTTCAGGGAGGGGTTTACCCACCAACCTCCAACCTCAAAAACAACAAAAAATGGGTGTTTCCAAAAATGGGGGTACCAAAAAATGGATGGTGAAAATAATGGAAAACCCTGTTTTTTAACGGATGATTTGTTTTTTTTCCCACTATTTTTGGAAACACCAAAAAATCCCAGCGGCCGAAATCCAGGAGGTTTCGAAGTGGAGGAATGTCACCGCGTTTCGTATCATTGGCGTTCTGAAATGGGTTTAGCTTCCGATACCCAAGTGCCACAAAACCTTCGCGAGTCACCATTACCGTGGGCATCTTGGATGGCAGTCATTGGCAAACTGTAGGAGTTGATGTGGAGGGAAGGATGTTTTTGTTTAGGGAGGACATTGGATGGGGTTGAAATGGTGGGTTCCTGCTGTATATAATATAGTCTATATTACTTTGTATGTATTTATATATCAGATATACATATATATATATACAGATGTCAAATTTGATGAAGTGGGAATTGTTGATTCTTTGTATGATTGTGCTGTGCAAAACCACTTGAGCCGCGATATTTAATTTATTCTATAGAATTGATTTCTCACTATTCTTTCTTAATAGGGATGAAAACACTGATAAAAAAGACTCAGCATTTTTTGGATGCTTTTTCCACGAAAATACAAGGTTGGGATTTTAGTCAAAATTCTATGCATTTCCCATCAGAAGTGGTCTATACGTCCAGTAAAATTACGTTTAGAACTTTAGAACTCTATACTTCATACTTGTAATACATTCTTTACATTAGGAACTTCCCTAGAACTACAACCGTTTGAGTAAGCATTTTTCATATGGAGAATTTTTAAAAGGGTCCGTTCGTGGAGATGTTTTTCTCAGAAAGGTCAAGGGCCAATTTTGTTGAAGACTTTTACGGCTTGGATCGTTGGTATTCTAGGTGGTGGTTTCAAATATTAGTCTTGGCTCAGGAGTCCTTACCAGCAAGTTAGACGGTGCTAGCTAACATCATGGGGAAAAGTGTCACTTTAGGGTCAATTTAAAACCCGGCTTGCTTTCTTTTTGACGCCTGTCAGAAAGGAAATTTAAATATGTTTGAATAGGTGGTGGTTTCAAATATCATTTTTCATCCCATAAATCGGGGAAATGGTCCAATTTGACGAGCATAAATTTTTCAGATGGGTTGTTTCAACTAGTATTTCACCTATATATACATCAATGGGTTGATTTTTATGGCTTGATCGTAGGGTAAATACAGTCCCATGAGATCTGTTTTTTCCTAGGTGGTTTGAAAGATATTGTTTGGATACTATTTGGGGAGATGATCCATTTTGACTATATAATATTCCAGTGAAGTCCATTCAAACATGAGAATGAATTCCAGAGTTGCATTGTGTGCACAAAACACAGACTTGAAGTCGCCTAGCAAAAACGAATGTCACTTCAAAACATGGTGGGCAGATACCAATTTTGACACGGCCAAATTTCATGTGGGCCAATTCTGAATCTTTAATTAACCACTGTATCATTTTTTGACGATATTTTGTTGGATGTACAACTTCTCAATTGTTTTTCAGGAAACCAATTCAACCTTTCTAAGGGATCTCCATTGGATCCCCAAAAAATCCCAAAGCACCCCACTGATGACTCCTGAAACAATGCTGTAAGGATTGGTTGTTTCTCTTGCACAAAGTGCCACCACGGGAACCGACCATCGCAACCCATCTGGTTGGTGTGACGAAACCGGGGGTCGCCCCGGTCCAAGCTGTGACGAAACCACTGCAACGAACAGCCTCTGCAGAGGGACGCTTACCACTGCCCACGTTGCTGCGGGCGACGCCTGCACCGGAATGGTAACTTGGGTTTTAAAGAAAGAAAACTTGGATGGGATGGATAAATGGATTGAGTTCTTTATTGATTTGAGGTGATTAGGTTACTTGATGGCTTGATTTGGTCAACCACCGCAGCCGAGAGAGATGTGTATCACTTTTCATTGCTGGATTTTGGTAGATTACAGGTGTTTCACGTCACGTTTAAACGTCCTTCCAAAAGGTATATAGTTTATATATACATAGTAACAAACTCCTTCCCCAAAAATGATCCAACATGGCCCAACATGACCTTTATTTACAAGTTTTCGAGGTTGCTGAACTCTTATTTTTTTCATAGAAGTGAGCGGTGCAAAACGGTTCAGTTCTTTCTGTTGTTGGCTTCACGGGGGGCTGTCACTTTAGGGTCAACAAAACCCGACTTGCTTTCCTTTCGCCATCTGTTCCACAGGAAATTTAAATATAGTTTAAATAATAGGTGGTGGTTTCAAATACTGTATCTTTTGTTGTCATCCCATAAATTGGGGAATTGATCCATTTTTGACGAGCATCATTTTTCAGATGGGTTGTTTCCAACCACCAAATCTAGTTTCAATGGGTACCTTGCGGTAAACCAAGCTGACACCATCATTCGGAGTGGATTTTTTGAGTGGCGGTGTATTCGTTGGGTTTACTAGTAGGAGTTTTGTCTGCAGAATCCAAGGTGGGATGCCAAAAAACCAGTTATAAATATAAATGGCTGGTTGGTGGTTTCAAATATTTTTTATTTTCATCCATACTTGGGGAAGATTCCCATTTTGACTCATATTTTTCAAAGGAGTTGAAACCACCAACCAGATGGGGTTGTTGTAAAAGAAAAAATGGCCTTAATGAATGGGTTTCCCTAGCAGCTCTAGCATTGTAAAAACGTACTTATAGGGGTGATAACCTCATGTATAACTGATGGAGGCCCCAGCTTTTAGTAAAACGATTTCCAGGGGAAATTTGAGGAGTCTCTAATTTTCAGACATCCTGATATACCCATTGATTTTGGATTCCTATGTTTTTTCCATGTTTTTTTGAAACAACGAAACACCGGCCCCGGTGTTGGTGAAGTATGAATTATAGAGGTAGGTAGACCCAAGAAGCCAAGAAACACAGGGTGAAACAGTGACACTTTTTTTCCCGATTTTTGAATGAAATGGTGATTTGAGAAGAAACGCAACCAGCCGCGCATCTCTCTCTTTGGGCAGATTTTCGGGGTCCACCATAAGAACCTTGTTACATGGGAAAATCAACCCTAAAGATTGACAGGTATTGTCCCTTGGTGATGTAGGGTTTCTCCTACTTTTTAGGGTTGTTGCAGGTGATTATGGCAAACCCTGATTTTTAAGGTTTTTATTGTTCTCCCTGAAACTGTGTCAGCTCGCCCCCCGGAAAATGGATGGTTGGAAGACTTTCTCCGAAACCCTCTTGGGGCCCTCGGCCTATTTTCTGGGGGGGGCTTTTGCTGCTAGTTTTAGGTAAGGGTATTCGTTTTTCAAGCTTTTCAGACCAACCTTTTGATTCAGAGCAAAAAAAACATCCAAACCAAAGGTACACGAAAAAAGTGTGAACTGAGAGACCCTTTTCCCCTTTATTTCAAGGACTCAAAAGTCAAGGAATTTTGGAACTCCCAAGATTCAAAGAAAACACACTACTAACCAACCAAAATCAGCATGGCACATGCAAAACGGTTGATTTTTGGAGATGTTGTTCCTTTTCCAAAGCGGAAGCCTTTCCGATGTTTCCGCTGTAAAGTCTTCTATCCGCCATTTCTCTGCAGGGCGGATAGCCAGAAGCTTGGAGGAAGGTGGGGGTATTGAAATCATCCAACGTAAGGATCATTGGACCCTCAAAACTGGCTATTTTGAGGTCCCTAATCCTGCTATACAGGTTCAAACCCTTCCCTTGGAGGGTCCAAGATCCTTAGGGCAATTAGAAATTAGTTGGTGGTTTCATTTTTTTTTAAAATTTTCATCCCTACTTGGAGAAATGATCCAGTTTTGACGAATATTTGGGTTGAAACCACCAACTAGTGAAGGACGTTGATGGGATTGACGTGATTGAAGACTTACAGCTCACTGAAAATAACAGCAATATACCATCCATAAATGGGGTGAAAGAACCTGTAAAAATCGCCTATCAACAGTATCTACTGAGAATGATTGGATTTCCATGCATCTGGAAATGGATGGTTGGAAGATGACATCTCTGTTTTGGGGCCCGGCGCATTTCGGCGGTGAGCTGTTAGTTTCAGATGTGATGTGATATGATATGATATGATATGATATGATATGATATAGCACGATGACATTCCTTGTTTTTCTGCTACAATACAAAGAGATATAGGATACCTTGTATGACAACATGTGTAGATCCGGATCCAGGATCTTTCCATAGCCTTAATGGACCATCAAAAATTGCCCGGAAATTGGAGAAGTTCTTCCATGCTTCTCACTACCATCAGCATCCATCAATGGAATTCCAGGCATCCTCACAAAAAAACCATCGTGACCTTTCAATATTTTAGCCTTTCAGATCCTTTCAGTAGATGACGCATACTCCCCCGAAAACTAGCATGGAACCTGAAAATGGAGCCCTGGAAAAGGAGATTCCTTTTGGAAACCATCCTTTTCAGGTTCCATGTTAGTTTTCAGGGGTGTAGCGGAAAAGGTTTCGTTAGAAAAGGGTGCTTCTAGTGAAGCAATACAGTACATGACCTCACCTCAAAGAAAACAACAACCCCATCGCAGGCCCTAGGGGTTTTGGGGAATTTAGGGATCCATGTTTTCACTGACAAAATGAGCTATACATTCATAAACACACGAAATGGACCTTTTTGGTTCTAACAAAGTTTGGGCTTAGTGACATATAAATATTTTTTCTTGGCAGTTTTTTATCGCCACTTCTAGCACCCAAAATTTTTCCGTTGCCTTGGATTTTACCTTTCCGGAACGAACTAACTGTTTTGCACCTCAAAATCCCAGTTTGAAAATGGATTTTCGATTTTTTTGGGCTTCTGAACAGGGTTCTATATTTAGTTGAAGGGAATCATGTATGGATTGATTCAAGATCCTTTTTTGGTACATTGATTCAACCCTTTACTGTATCTTCATTGATTCAACCGGTGGACGTTCCAACTCTCATCGGGCCGGGGTGAAAAAAAAATTGATTTCTCCAAGTAACTGGTACACTTTGCTGCGGTATCCCAGCTACAAAAAGCTATACCCTCCCCGAAACTAACCAGCTGGCACCTGAAAATCGATGCTTGCAATACGGTTGTTTCGTTTCCTTTTGGGGGCGTTTTTTTGGCCTATTTTCAGGAGTGGTGTGGATCGCAGCTATCTAAAACGATTTTCCCAGTAGCCTTTCGGGGAGCCTCCGAAGAAACATCAGAAGCCCATTGGGCGTTAGGAGTTTGGTGGGATGTAAAAAAACACATTCTCCAATTCTTTCATGACTTGGGCGATTTTTTTCTTGATGGAGAAAAATACATGTTTTTTTGGTGCAGAATGCAAGATTTTCCAGGATTTTTTTGTCAGTCAGCCTTTCCTACAAAGACAAGAGGCCTTCCAGTTGTATGGAAACTGTTTTTTTGGAGCTACATAAAATGGGGAGACTGGTTTTCACAAGAGGAGATGGATTATATATATACCAGGTGGTGGTTTCAAAAGTTTTTTAGATTTTCACCCCTACCTGTGGAAATGATCCAATTTGACAAATATTTTCAGATGGGTTGAAACCACCAACCAGATTATATTTATATATTTCATTTCCGTTTCTTTTGAAAATAGAAGTTCTGCTAAGTGTCATGAACTCCCCAGAGTTCGTTAACAAAGGGCTAAACAAGCGCCACAACCAGCTTTTTTCCCTTCAAATACCCTCCCGGAAACTAAAACTAACATAGCCTTTCAGGGAGGGTAGGCCTTCAATTAAAAAGATCCATTTTTGATGGGTGGAGGTAGCTAGGATTCCCATGAATGACGTCACGGGTTGTTTTCGATCTGAGGAAAACAGCGTTGTTTTCGACGAAGCGCACCTCCTCCGTTTCACCTTTGTGAAAGTGTTTTTTTTGACCACGGAGATTTTTGGGAGGTAACTTTTAAGGGGAAAACAAGGATTGATAGGCTTTGTAAAAAGGGTGACATACACAAATTTGATACGCTAGCATATAGACCTTTGGACTCAAAACCATGAAACATGAAGGCTTTAAGGATCTATGAATATGGGTAATGGCCCCTAGAAATGAAGGTTGTGAGTTTCCATGGGATTCAGGTATGTTGTTTTGCTAGCCTGCCAAGTGGAAACAAATCTGCAACCCAAAAAATCTCCCTTGAAACAAACAGACTCCGGAGAACCCGACTCTGTGTTTTTGGATGGACAAAGTTCGCCATCATGGAATATCCTGCACAGGAGTTTAGTTGATGATGTGTAATCGAGATCAGGAGCTGAAAATAACTTGAAATACATCTTCAAAATTTCAAAGTTGAAATAGTTGAACATGTTTTTTTTTTGGTAGGTCCACTTCCCTTAGCAGACCACAGATCAAACTCGCGGAAGCAAGACCAACAGATGTTCTTTGAATTTGGCAGACTTTCTATATTTGAATCAACGGTTTAAAGGATTTACCATCCTGAAAACCAACATATCCCCCGAAAATTGATGGTTGGAAGAGGATTCATTTCCTTTTCAAATGGTCCCTTTTCAGGGGATAGGTTCGTTTTTTTTGGGGTAACGTTTTAATAACCTGAAAGTTTAGAAAGGTGAAGCCATAGGACTGGATGAATTTTTTTTCGAACCTGTCGACTGTGCGGCACTCGCGATGTTAGAAAACCATCTCTTGGCCAAAGATTTGCTGAAGGAGTGAAAAAAAAGATCCCCCGGGAGGAGTGCAAACCTCAAAAGTATGCAACTGTTGATAGACAAAATCCTGCACCACCAAGGATGATGATTATCCCATTATTTATAGGGTTTTAACAATCCCAGGTGGTGCAGGATTTTGTCCATCAACAGTATGTCTGAACCATTTGATTCTTGGTCGTTTTCAAGCACAAGAATAACCATACCGACATAAGTACAGGTATAGTACACCTTGAATAGTATG
Organism: Breviolum minutum Mf 1.05b.01; assembly: GCA_000507305.1. Classification (NCBI taxonomy): domain Eukaryota; class Dinophyceae; order Suessiales; family Symbiodiniaceae; genus Breviolum; species Breviolum minutum. The sequence continues at coordinate 255,197 of DF239188.1, read as the reverse complement.
GGATGTCTGGAATTCGACCCTCATGTCAGGGGGAAGCGAATGGTTGAGATGATAGGTGATTGGTAAAGGTGTGATACTAATCCTTTTTAGTTTGGGCTTGTGAAGGTTTCATAGTCTAGCAAAGTTATCTCAGATATTCATCCGAATTAACATGGAAAGCATGTATTCTATGGAGAGCGCTGTGATGAACACACCCTGCAGGCATGGATTTGGCGGGAGTTCGGCCAGTGTCCAATGGCTCCTTCGAAGAAGAGGTGGGGGCGGAAATTCTCTGGAAACTTGGAGGAGTAAGTAGAATTTGAATTTGAGATATGATATTTTAAAGCCCGGAAAATGAAGATTTTTCTCTGAAAAGGGACCATTTTGAAAAGGAACATAGTCTTCGAACCTGCATTTTTTTAGGAGAGATGCATAGATATCTTAGTTTTCGGGGGAGTAAATCCCCATTTAAAAGGTGTGGCGCATGGTTGAAGGGGATATGTATTATATAGCCCAGCTGAAACTCCGGAAGGCTGGAGAAAAAATCCTCCTAATGTATCCTCCAACTGATTTCCAATGCCAAAATACTCCCTCGAAAGATACACCTTGGAAGATTAACGGCTGGAACCTACAAATTTATCACCCTTTTTTTCGAAAGGAAAATGATCACCGAGAATTTCAGGTACCTAAAAATGGAGGTACTGAACCTTATAAGGCTGTTTTGGGGGTGGGTTTTCCCTTACATCAGCCTTTACATACAGCTTTTATAGGTTTTCGTAGGTACCTGAAATGTTTGGTGATGATCTTCCAACCCAACTTCAGGGGGCCCCGGTGGCACCTCACAGGTGCCAGCTTCTTCATTGCCTGGACTTCAAAACGAGGTCTTCTTGAAAGCTCTTGCAGGCACCTTTCTGTGGGCACGGACCGTGGTGGCACCGGGGGTGAAACCTCCAGCAGTAGTGTCGACGCAGATGCAGATGGACTCCAGGGTTTTCAAAAGATGACAGGAATGACTGGGAATGACAGGTTCATCAAACATAAGATTAAGCATCAGGAAATCAGTGCTTAAGGCATTATCAAGATATATGTATTTCTTGGGGTGTTGGGTACTTCTGAGATTCTAACAGGCTTTGGTTGGGGGATGATCATGATCTTTGGAACGGAACCACACATTTTTTCGATATGGGGACTTATTTGGAAGGCCTTAACCCTCCAACTTCCTACAAGAACTGTGGAGAACTCTCCTTTTTGTCCTTTACAACGGCATCCTACCGAAACTCTATATGAAAAAGGAACAAGAGCTGGGAAAATCATTTGGAAAACGTATACATATGTATATCTAAATGTAAAAACATTATACCCTCCGGTAAACTAAGCTACAGAAAATCCACCATTTGAAGATGTATTTCCTATTGGAAAAGGTGAATTTCCATTGCCATGTTAGTGTACTGGAGGGTATATTATATACATATATGCACAACACAAAAACACACCAAGAAATCGGCGAAACTCGCGGATCCCAAAAGTGCAGTTTAACCAACGGCCCTGGTTTTCCGCCATATCTTCGGACCGAAGTCCGGCGGTTTCCTCGGCGTTTTCTTCCCATTTTTTTTTGGAGGTAGGGGAAACACATCAAAAACTCATCCAAAGAAAGGAAGATTCCACCATTTTTTTCTGAATGGTGGTGTTTTTTTTTGTGTTGCCTTCCAGCGCGATTAGTTTCTAAATGGTGTTTTTTGTGTTGACTTCCTTGGGTGCATAGCGCGTGAATAGCCTCCAGATATAATCTGGAAACATAGGCTGCCAGGAGAGCATTTTCGTCAGTATCCAAGCTAACAACCTTCACCAATGGGGGGGCATGGGCAGTTTTCAGCAGATAGACGTTAATGATGGTTTTCGTTTCGTGTAATATTTACATATTCCCCAAAAAAACCTTTTATTTTTTTGGCCACTTGGCCTTGTCAATGGGATTTTTTTCTGGTTAAATATGCTAAATGGTAGGCTTGGTAGCATAGAATCAAGGAGATGGGCAGTGTATATCATTGGTTCAGGAGTTATAGATATATACGTATATATATATATAGATATGTAGATGTAAACATATGTATATATACATAAATACATGCTACTATTCTCCCACCTTTTACTAGACCTGTTCGAAAAATCCATTGATACTGGGGTTACAAATCCAGTTGTACTTCTGTTTGATGAAAGAAATCCAGGTGATCACCACCTGAGATGTATAGGACCCTTGATACTTTCTCCCTGAAAACTCACATATCCCATGAAAATTGATGGTTGGAAGATGATTCAATTGATTCATTTCCTTTTAACATGGTCCCTTTTCAGGGGACGAATGTTTATCTTCCAGGGACTAGTGGGACAAACTATCAGCCTTCCCCAGCAATATTTCCAACATCCAGTGGCCTAATCCGCATTGCAGGCTGTCACACTGTCTCTACCATGCGTGATGGCTCGTTTGTTGGCAACCAGGCAGGCATTCGTTTTTCAACCGTTGGGGCCAGAGTGTTGCCATCATATACACTCCCGAAAACTACCCGAAAACTCAAATCCTGATATCATGATATCACACGTGCCTGGCTGAAGAATCCAACATATTTGTGAAAGCACATGTATTTACCCTCCCTAAAACTAACAGCAAAAGCCGTGGTTGGGTCCCTCCTTTTGGGTTATAAAAAAAGGCCTATTTTCAGAGGCGATCTTGCTGTTCCAGAGGGTCGTTTTGTTTCTGAAGATATGATGGGTTCCTAAACCCCGAACAAATGTAAAGAAATGCATGTGGATGTTTCCAAAAATAGTGGGTTTTCCCTCCAAATCATCCCATTAAATAATAGGGGTTTCCATTATTTTCACCCTCCATTTTGGGGTGTTTCCCTCTAATTTTCGGTTCAACACCCATGTTTGGGATTTTTTTCCGACTTTTTTTTATTACCTCACAGAGTCGCAGGAATTTTCATCAGATTTTTCTGGTGTTGTCGCTCTGACATCAATTCACCGGTGTTTTTTTTTTCCACCGTTTCTTTTCTTTGGTGAAACCCCTGAAAAAGAAACAAACAAAGATCCAAACAAACAAAACAAAGATCGTCCAATGGAATGACGAAGGATTTGGCTTGCTAAGAATGTTGGAAGTTATGTCCATTACCTTGCATTCTCAGTGACAGGTTTCAATGTTCACTTTGATTTTTCCTTCAACCGCTGGTTGTGTGGCTGCCATGCTGATTGGTTTATAGAGATCCTTATAATGACTTGTGAAACAATTCCCATATAACTGGGCACTGGGCAGCATATATATATGTATATATATGTATGTATGTATGTATACTATTTATATATATATATATATATGTATATATCTCCTCCCCCAATGTAAAAAACGACCCCACCCACCCGGGAGTTTTGATCACATGCTCATTTGTAGGTGGAGATTGTCACCTTCAAAGCACTTGGATGGCAACTGTCTCCACCCGGCGCAGCGCTCCGTGAAATCTTCTCCCCCGATGGGCGTGGCCGCCTGGACGCTTGGAATGAGTGGTAGTTTGTGACCTTCTCTCGGTTACATTTTTTCTTTTTGGAGTGAAAAAACCTAGGATCATTAAAGTACTTATATATGTTATATACCTGGAACCTGTTTGTCCTCTATTTTTGGGCTTCAACCCTCCAAAACAAGGTCTTTTCCAATCAAAACATGGGTTATTTGGGTTCCAGGTACACATATATATATATATATATTTATAAGGGGTATAACTCCACTTCTAGAGGTTATAATCCCAGTTGCCCTTTTTTTTAGGGGGTTATTTCACCTCACTGAAAAAACTGGATCCGGGGCCCCATTCTTGCAGGGATCATTTAAATGCCACCAAAAACCCTTGAATTCACCATTAAAAACAGAGATCCAGTGATCCAGGGATCTGTTTTTGGGGGATGTACTTTCCAGGTGATTCAGACAGGGATCATTAAATGCCATCTTTATTTGGGGAGGGGATGAAACTTGATGTTTAAAATTCATGGGGCGATTCGGACATTCTCCAAAGAAAAATAGGGAACACGAAGGTTGCGGTTGGTGTCATATTTCATGACTCCTGAAAAAAACGTGCAGTTTAAAATTTCAGAAGCTCCGAAGATGTGCATTTTTATCTAGCTGAAATAAGGGCTACCAGACGGGTGGATTGAATTTAAGGTTCTCTTTTGAGGCCTTACCCAGGGTTCCAGGGTTGACAAAGTTGACAAAGTTGAAGTTCATGACAACGAAGGGTTCCAGGGACGTTTTTTAATAGAATCCAAACACGACTCCCAAATTGGTTCGATGAAGCCGAAAGCTTCGTTTTCTATCCATTTTCCATCCAAGCTCCTTCAGCAATGATGTTACAAACGGATACAAACAAACGGAGTATTACAGAGTCGTGTTTGTTTCACATGTGGGTGTTTCCAAAAATTAGGGGAAACCCCCAAAATGGATGGTGAAAATAATGGAAACCCCTATTAAAAATGGATGATTTGGGGGGAATCTTTCCACTATTTTCGGTTCAACATCCATATGTATCGAAAATCTCACCAGGGTTGAAAAAGTGCTAAGGCTGGGAGTCGCATCGCTTACACCGTTTTTTGATGTGCCAAAAAACCTGCAACAACCCAAAACCGACCTCTGGGGAACTGACGTGGAACCACTGGACCGGTGGGGGTTGCTGCCAGGAAGTCTTACGCCAATTGGAGTTTGATCATCATCGCATGACCAGTGGAGCATTGGTTCGTTGTTGTGATTCCAATCGTGACTTCAGATGAAGCGGGGGAAGTGTTGAGGAAACAGGGGCCCTCCCTAAAACTAACATGACAATGGAAAAATCCAACCATTTGAAGACATTGAACATGGGGATTTTCCAGCCAGTCGTGTTATATAGTTTTTGTGGGTGAACTGTGAGAAAGTATGATGGAGAATCAGAACCAAAAACGGGTCCAATTTTTCAACTAGGGAAAGTCCGTATTTTCGTCAACAGGGACCCTGATCACTCCAAGGTTTCTCATCCCCCAAAACATCGACCATTTTAAGGTGGATTGAAGTCACATAAGTGTGAGAGGGCCATGTCAGATGACCCAAAACTGGATGCGGTGTTTTTTGCGTTTGGCAAAGATGGTGACAAACTTTGGTCACAAAGGGTCCTTTCCAGGCACCAGTTGAACCTTGTAGTTTAGTGCCTTAACCTTCTTAGCTGTTGGAAAGTCCAAAGAATTGTTCCGGGTGGAATCTTTGAAGAATAGAATCGCCCTCCTCCTTTCGGGGATCACAGAATTATTCAAACCCAGATGGTTTCAGCGTTTCATTCCATGGACTTTGAAATTTTCACCCCCGAAAATTGGGGGAAGATTGATTGAAGCCACTTTTGACTTGGTTGCATCTTTTTCAAAGTGGTGGGTTGGGAAGAAACCTCAAAACCCACCAACAAGTTTGAAACTTTACAAACTAAATCCTCCAAGGTTGGGGAAGATTGATTGATGAGTTGATGAGTTTTTTTCGCTGGGGTGATTTTTTTCTGGCAGCTAATCGGGAAATATATGTTTCCTCCAAGAAACCGCAGATGACAAACGTTTCCTCAGGTGTTTTGGCTTTCTTCAAGGGTGCTTATGACAAGATCTCACAGACCCTTGGTTGAAGACTCGACATTTTTGATGTGTTTTTTGACCATAAGAAAACTCTATAGTTGTTTGGTGCTACCTACTGTTGATGGTTCAGAAATCCAGCAGCAGTTGAGGTTGGTAGATTACACCCTAACCTTCACAAGGTTATACATCCCAGGTGGTTACCAGGTGGCTACCTTGTTTTCATAGGGATCTAAAGCCTCGGCAATCCCGCCAGCCAAACCCACCACACCTCAGCTGATGAACTCAGCGTGAAATGGCTCGAAGTTGTGTTTTTAAACATCACAGAACGAGAATCACATCCAAGATGGTTCCCCGTATTCTGATTTTCAGCTGTTTTGTTTTGTTTTGTTTTGGTGTAAAGAGATGGGGTTCGGTCACAGGCACATTTTCTAGTCAACTCATGAAAAGCTCTAATCATTGGACAATGAGACAGATTTTTACAGTAGTTGTTTGGGTCGTAGAGGGGATTATACCATTGGAAAAAACATAATATACACTAAGTTTAGTTCCCACAAAATTAGTGGATATTTCAAATGCAGGGTGGTTTTTGCTGGAAGCCAACCACTTTTTTGAAAAGGGCCCTTTTTGTTTTGATGCTCAACAAACATATATACTTACAAAATTCTGGTTCATAGCCAACATAAAAAAAAAATCGTGGTCGGACTTCCACTGGTCATCATTGTTAAAGCAAATGTTTCTTCCTTTTTGGAAAAATGGCCGCACATATGACATTTCGAATGGGGTTTCGCAACCTTTCAAGACACCGCAAGGTTGGTGATGAGTTGTAAATCACGCGATCCCCATGGAATTGAGGATTGCCGATCCCCAGAGTGTTCCCAGCGACTATATGGAGCTCTGTTCGGGACACCCAATGGCCTACTGTCAGATTTTTGATGTTGTGCCGGGTAGTGGTAGGATGTCTTGTAGGAAGTTATGAATGTTTTTTTTGAAATTAGGCCGGCGAACAGACCTTGTATAATGTGATTCTGGCACATCCCGAGCTGGTTTTGTGGTGATCCTAGGGATGGGAGTAAAGTAGATGGACAAGACACACAGGAAGCACGAGTTTTTAAGGCAATTGCTGCTGCTGGGCTTGAAGGTTGTTGTGCTCATGGAAATGAATTGCACAAATTATTTGTGTATGTACATGTATCATTCACAAGAGATTGGCGAGGTTTTGGAAGCTTTTTATGGGGGCTGGCGTCATAAGACCAAAATGCAGGCAGCCAATATATCCGGGGTCAAATCTTGATATCACACGTGCCTGGCTGAAGAATCCAATATATATTTAATTACCCTCCCTAAAGCTAACAGCTCGCAACTCAATAAATGGTGTGTTTGGGAGACTACTTTCCTTTTGGGGGCCCGGCCTATTTTCGCAAACTTGCTGTTAGTTTTAAGGTCTTAGGGGAGGTTCACCAGATTAAGTCATTGTCCAGGCTGCCAATCTCAGATTTCGGCAGGTTGAAAAAAGTACCCTGTTTGGGGGTCAACAGTCTGGCAATTCTTTGTGACCTTTTTGGGATGGTTAAGTGACCCTTTTCAATGGTTAAGTGACCTCCAACTAGGGGATGAAAAGGTCACTTTCAATCACCTGGAGTCTGTCACATCGTTTTTTTTGTTCGAAGAAACCGTTGTTTCGCTGGTTTCAACAAGATACTTAATGGCTGATTGTGATTCGTCTATGCCAAGTTCGCACGGCGAATTGTCATGTCCCTTAAATGGGGGCCATTTCTCAAAAAAGAATTCAATCGTCTTCCAACTTCCCACCACTATTTTTCCAGGGGAAAAATGTGAGTTTTTTTGTGGGGAGTGCAGTAATTTCTTGTTGGACATGAAATGAAAGAATCTTTATGATGCCCTCTAGTTGTATAGGCTCCCCAGAACTAGAAAGAAACACAACTCACTTGGGGATTCACGGAAAAGCTAAGCTGATTTACCACGGATGGCTTTCTTAGTCTTCCAGTCATACCTCGCGAGGTTTGGTGTTTGGATGGTATGTTTTGGGGGGTCCAGTCATACCTCCTGACGTTTGGTGCTTGAAAGCCTAGGGTTTTTCCATGATTCAAAAAAAAGGCACCTCTGACTTTTCATGATTCTTTCCAAAAAGCCTTTTGGACAGTCTAGGTGAATCTTATGCATCGCAATGTTACTACGTGTTAGCCATGTCTCTTGGTCTTGTGAGCCGTAGGGGGGAATTGCTGGGACGGAAGATAGTTGAAACATGTTGTACACACTGTAAGAAATCAGATATTTAAGATAATATGAGATGCTGAGTGTAGGGGTTCATCCCTTGTTACCTCTGCCGAAGCAAATCAGGGGTTCTTAGATGGCTCAAAATTTCCCAAGAATCGCCCTTGGAATACCGTACTGTTTGGTCCCAATTTGGTCGTCCCCAGTTCCTGCAATCCCATCAATGTTCCTGGTTAGGTTTTCGCTCTAGTTTTTAGTTTGAAAACTTCCCATGATTGTGTCCCTCATTGATCTCAATGGTATCTCAAGGTGACCAAAAGCCATGCATGACATACTTTCGAGCGATGTCCCCGCAGAGTAGGGAACTTTTGAACCCGAACGTGCAGTCGTTTAAAATTTACGACGCGAACGTCAAAATTGAATAAGGTGAATGAGGTGGGTTAACAGCTGGGTTTCCTCAGTTCTCTTCAGAGTCCTCTTGCAGCATAGTTACTAAGAACATAGTTTTTAAACATTGAGACGCGAACCCCCCACTCCCAGTAACAATGGGAATTGTAGGTGAATTAGGGATCTTCTTGAACAAAAAACATGTACCTGCTAGTGACTGTTACTGGGGGGAGTATCACCCACGGAAAAAAAACCATACACGTTACATACATAATGTTATCATATATGATGTGTATATAAATATATATACATACATATATATTTGCATACAATATATACATACCTAACTATGAAGTAGGGAAGATACTAAGTTCCATCCAGACATCCATTGTGATTGCTTCCAGGGCCAAAGTGGCAATTCCACTTAGTGTTAGTAATTTTGCTTAGCCCCCCAAAACATCATCTAGTTGGTGGTTTCATTCACATTTTTTGGAATTTCCACGCCGAAAATTGGGGAATATTTGATTTCCAATTTGGGGATAGTTGGATGTACCCCTACCACCGTACCCCTATATGGGAAATCCCTATATAAGCCCTCTATAGTGAGTTTTTTCAGGTTAGAATCCCCAAGAATCCCTACACAAGAAAAACCAATGGGTACACTGAGGGCCGGGGTTTCAACCCAATTCTTCCTTGAAAATGGGTTGAAACTTTGAAACCTCAACCCTCAAACCACCAGTCCCAACCAGTCCACAAAGATTCCATCGAAAACAGCTGCGAAAACCGAGGAGTTGGAAAGAGTTGCATGTAGACATCCCTACCTTATCGGATATGACACGAAGCTGGGTGGTTGAAAAGGTGATGAATTTGGGTTGGCCAAGCAATGAATTTGGGTTGGTCAAAAAAACATTGTACGTAGGTTTAGATCCTGGAAATTTAACATAGATACCAAAAATTGATGGGTTTTGAAGATGTATCTCCTTTCAAAGATGGGTATTTTGGGTATCTATGTTAACTTTCGGGGATGCACCCTCCCTCTAACTAACCGTTTGCACCTGAAAATGGATGGTTTGGAGCCTACTTTCAACCCGGCCTATTTTCAGGGGCTTTCGCTGTTTTATGATTTGCACCTTTTATTTTGATGCATAAGGAGATTGCCATTAGCTGATGGGTAGCACTGGTAGCTTTTCGTTGGATTTTTGCTGACTACAACGACCCGAATGGAGATTAAACCTGGAAATACCGAGTTGGGCAAATCGGTTGACATCAGTTTGGTGAAACATCATATAGATCGCCCAGACTATAAATGAACCACGATGAAGATCTATAGTAGACCTTAAATGCCTGTCAAATAATAATCTGTACATCCTCTGTCGCCAGTTGGGGCAGATCTGATTAGTTAACAAAGATTATTAAACAGTTGAATAGATACCAAAGATTTGATGTAGGTTCCCTGCAAGTATCCAGTTGGCATATTAGGGGATTCATTTAATTACAAGAGCCCATAGTTCCGAAACATCTGAGGGTAAGATAGTATTTTTCAAAACATTTTTTGGACATCATATACATCATCATCATCATCATCATCATCATCATCATCATCATCATCATNNTATACATCATCATCATCATCATCATCATCATCATCATCATCATCATCATCATCATCATCATCATCATCATCATCATCATCATCATCATCATCATCATCATCATCATCATCATCATCATCATCATCATCATCATCATCATCATCATCATATTGGTATGCTCCAAACCAGAACCAGTCACCAGTCACCACCAGCATCATGTATATCGTTTTATTAGGCGATTCCTATGAAGCTTTACAAGACCCCCCTCCGCTACTTTCGGAGGGGTTTCGGCCTTTTCAGCATCCCAAATGCTGCAAGAATTTTCCACCGGCTTTGAACCAAGGAGATTCTTTGGAGCAAGGTGCTATTCTTACTGTTTTTTTTTTGTTTGTCAAGTTGGATCCTAGGAATAATTCCAAAATAATCTTTCGTCAAAGATTTTTTTTACCTGTTTACTTGATTTGAGATTATGTTTTTTGTTGATGTTCATTCCTAAATTTGGGGAAATGGTCCAATTTGACTAGATCATATGTTTGGTTTCAACCAATGTGAAACCACCAACTAGAATCATGTTTGCCAAGGATCAAATTATAGCGACGTCACACGGTCTACCCCCAATGGTAGCGAATAGCAAAGGACATTTCCAAAATATCAGGAAAATCCAGGTTGGTGAATCATAATAGTCTAGCCAGAAGGATGTTAAACTCTTGCCCAAGTTGGGATCACGTGGCATTGCCAAGGGTGACTCACTTTTTTTGGGTGCAAGAGAAGCTCAAAGATGATGCCTTGAAACACTTGCTGGTGAGAGACATTAAGGTGTTCCATCAAACTTATGCCCTTCACTAGTGATGAGAGCACACCGAAGCTGCTTGTTTCAACAAGCTGTTTTCGTGACCTGCAGGTTACTTCAGGTTGGCGAGTATTAGAGAATTTGATTCGATTCTTCATGAGCATACAGCAGTGTACCTTACAAAAAATAGATCATTTATATCATGTGGCTGCAAACTGGGATGATATATAAAGGTCACAGAGTCGTATGCACTGTGGATATTGACAGTACTTGTGCTACCAGAAGATGCTCCAGGGTTGGAACTCGACGCTCGGTTGTGAAACGTTCTCAAAAAAACAATCCTCCAGCAATCAAACATAGCTGGCTAGAAATACCCCCTTTGCCAAAAGAAATATGGGTGTTTCCGAAAATAGGGGTACCCCAAATCATCTATTTTAATAGGGTTTTCCATTATAAACCATCCATTTTTGGGTACCTCTATTTTTGGAAACACCCATATGAAACTACATCCGAGACATGCATGAATTTTCCAACCAGCTATCCCAAAGACTTGATGAGGCTGGTCTAGTTACCTGCATTTGGGGCGGGCTTTTTTCGGGGTGGTAAATGTAGAATACACAATACATTCAGTGTTTCGGTATGTAAAATTATTGCAACATGAACCCCTACCAGTTATCAAGGGCTTAAAGACTAGCTACTATACATATGGCCTTATAAATAGGTTTCCCTGGCATGGTGACCCTACTTATAGGGGTATTTCGCCCCATTTATAACTGGATCTGGGGCCCAATTTTCTTGCCATGGATGAAGAAGACCCTCAAAAACCGGAGAGGCTTGAAGATCTGTGGTCTTCTATTTTTCCGCAACGCTCGGGGTGCTCAGAGCAAAACATGGGAGGCCGGGGAGAACATAGGGAGAACGGGATTATTTGTAGGTTCCCTGGCAGGTTGGGTACAACATGAGGGACACGGCAAAATGGGGAGATGTATCTAATCTGAAATTGTCACTTGATCAAGGGGTCGGTGGGTAATCAGAGCCCTTCAACCAATCCAAAGGCACCATTTGATGGTGTTTGTGCCCTCTGGCCATCGCCACAACTTCTATGAACAACAGATAAGAGATGTGATTTCTACAGGAGGCATAGCCTGCATTGGTAGAACATGGCATTATTTGCGGGGGATATATATATATATATTTATGAATCCATCTGAGAACCATGGTCTACAGTAAGTTTGTCTTGGATTACATACATTGGTTTGCTTTTGCTTTTCTTATGGTTTCACCCTAAATCTCGGTTTCAATAGGCAGATTGTGAATGTGTGACGACGGCAGCCCTCCGTTCAAGGTGACTGACTTTTTGAAAACTTAGCCGTCCACGTTTCCACTATGGTAGGTACCCTCCCTGAAACTAACATTGCACCGGAAAATTGATAGTTGGAAGATAAAATGTTATGAAGGGGACCCATTGGATGAATATTGGAGGACTACTGTAGTTGGTGGTTTCAACTCTTTGGTGGGGATTTTGAAGCCTATTTGGAAAAGATTACATATAGTTGGCTGATATTCTTGAGATGGGTTGAAACCACCAACTACACATCATCATTCATCATCTATCATTTTGTACTGTATGATATGCCAATGCTTAGCTTTCCACCACCAGAGCTTTTCTTCCTCCCATAAATGATAATCATGGTTCAGTGGAAAGTGGCCCATTGCAAAGGAATAGTCTTCAAGTGACCCATTTACCAGTGAACCCGGGTTCCGGGCTATCTATGAATATATACAACCCTGAAGTTTAACGTGGAACCTGAGAATGGCCCCCGGAAAAGGAGATCCCTGTTAAAAGCAATCATTTTCAGGTTCTATGTTAAACTTCGGGGACGTATATATATATATATATATATACATATATATATATAAATGAATATATATATATATATTATATTCATGATGATATCCATTCACATTTGGCGAAACGGGACCCCTTTTGGCTGACTTCTGAATTTCTTTCTGGTGAAGCTGATGTGACCACATATCTTTTAAAACCACACAGGTCACAGAGGTTGGACCATGATTTGTATCACCAAATCCAGAAGGGTCAGTTGTTGTTTTTATTCTCCCTGTGAAGAAAACAAATCCAAGCTTTTGCTTGGTTCCGCTTAAGCATTCCAGGCGATTTTTAGGGGGAGGTAGGTATTTTTTGGGGGGACAGGAAACTGGTATCATTTACAGCAAAACCCTTCAGAAACTTTGGCGACTCATGACGAAAAACACCGAGGAAATGAAAGCCGATAGCAAGCAGGTCATCGAGGACGTGTACGTCGGTGACGGGTGGGGTCGTTGATGATGGCGTCGTCATGTCGTCATGTTGATGGGTGATAAGGAGTCCTTGGGGTTATACCCTCCCGAAGTTTAACAGCGAGTTTACCCCTGAAAAGTTACTGAAACCCAATAGGAAGCCGGATCGTCTTCCTCCCGCACCATTTTTCGAAGGCTATGTGTTACACTTGGGGGGGTGTAACCGACAAAAAGGATGGATCTGACAGTCTCGAAAACACACCCTGCTTTCCGAGAATAAAATTTGGAAGGCCATCTTTACAACTTTGCAACCAGGGATTGGTCGTTGGTTGAGCTTCTCGGATTCTAGGAATTACCTTTGAATAGGGATTGCGCTACTGGTACTTGAAACTGTCCAAGAGAAGTCTGTGTGAAAGAGAGTTTCACTTGCATCCAAGCTGAATTTCTAATACTCTCCCTGAAAATTAACATGGAACAAAATAGTGAAGGTTTGGAAGATGACTTTCCTTTGCAAATGGATGATTTTTAGGTTCCAGCCGTTAATTTTCCGGGGTGTACCCCTTTTTTATACCAATCTGACTCACCCACAAGCTGACTTAGATCTTCAGGATCTCCGACTGTCTAGATCAATACTGATTATATGAAATATCCTTGATGCTTGCCATCAGCTTGACCCTGAAAATCAATGGTTGGAAGATAACATGTCCTTTTGGGTCCAAAGGCCTATTTTCAGGGGCAAACTTGCTGTTAGTTTCAGGGAGTGTAACTGGTCATCAAATTTGAAGTGAACACTTGGGTGGCGTCATGTCTGCTGTGTTAGCTCGCGATTTCAGGAGCTGAAAGAAGGAGGTTGTTTTTTTTTTGGCACCAAAAATTTGGGGAGAAAAACCAACAGGAGCCTTCAGAACGACAGCGTTACACAACAATGGCGGAGAATTCTTGGCTGTGTTTTTTTTGCATCATGTTTTTTTTTCTGTTCCCAGATATAATGGATGCACTTACAAATCACACACCATCATCATGTGCACAATTATAATTGTGCAAGTAGTTGGTTCTATCTACTAATTGTCTAATTGTTGGTTTCATCTCTGAGATCATGTTTTAGATTGCTAATAGCACAAGTTCTGTGAAGAGATGCTAGTCTTTTGCAGGAAATAGGGATGGTCTGCAAAAGATCTTCCAGCTAAGGGGGGAACTTCTTAAAACGATTCAGGGAGTGGGACTGAATAGACTGTAGACCGCTTTCTTGTGAACGATTTCTGCAACTGGTTGCTGTTTGCAGCGTTCCAAGCCCTGGTTATTTCATTAGCAAAGGTGAACAACTACCCAGTTCTTAAAAAACGGTCAGTTTCATTCAGGATTTCTTGGTTCACGTTATATAAGGGTTCCCCGTTCCCACTGCTCAACTAGCAACATTTCAGTGATATTTGAAGTTTTTCATCCTCCAGGAATATTTATTAGTTTACCGCAGATTTTTTTCGTTTTTATTCACCAAAAAACTGACCCCACAGTCCGACAGATCTCAACAAAAAGTCCATGACCGAAACCATTGAATTAATCGGTCTACGGAAGGATGATGGATGGAAGACTCCCCCAAAAATTTGGGGGCCGGTTGTATTGTACCTGGCAATTCTTTGTGACCTTTTTGGGATGGTTAAGTGACCCTTTTCAATGGTTAAGTGACCTCCAACTAGGGGATGAAAAGGTCACTTTGAATCACCTGGTAAATAGGATTTTCTTGGAGATCTTTTGGTTGTTGAATTCTTCGAATGTTCAGCCAGATAATGAATCACTACTCATGATAAACAGCTCACATGGAGTCGATTTCGTGTTTTTTTTGGGTTTTCCTGCAAAAAAACAGGGCGCTTGTTATATACTTTCCTTTCGAGGGGTTGCTATACATCACCGGGTTAAAATGCTGCATAGCTCAACTTTTCTAGTTATGTTTCATCCAGTGAACATTCATTGCAAACCCAGAAACATGGTACGGTTTCTGATTTCAACGACCCTGCTTTGTCGCGCAGGTGTTCGATGTGTGATTTGCACAGGGGACAATACGACCACAGGCCAGAATTCCCTCGGGCCTAGAGGAGTTCAAGGGACCTGTTCCCTTCGACCTCAAGATCATGTCAATGGTGAAGAGTTAAAAGGGACAACTTGCCCTAACATGAACGGAAAAACAAGCAGCCCACCCCTTTAGTACCCAACTTCCCAAGGAAATAAGGCATTGTGAAGGGGGTTGACATTAAAACCTTCTGATTTTGCTTTGGGGATGGGTCAATCTTCAGTGAGTAGCGACCTAAATTTACGATCAAATCCAACATAGTGGTTGTTTGGCATCAAAATCATGAATGCTGGGTGGTGGTAACAAATATTTTGTATTTTTGGCCTCTACTTGCAAAAATGATCCAATCTTGACTTGCGCATATTTTTCAAATGGGTTCCCACAACCACCAAAAAAAAACATGTTTCGCCAGGCTTTTTTCCCTTGACGTTTCATGACGTTGGGCATCTTCAAGGTTTGATTTGATCATTTCTTTTGCTGCGATGTTTGCCACCTTTTTTGCCTTCCCCAAAATGGTGACATTTTTTAAGCAGATCCCTAGGGCCTGTAAAAGTTGATGTTACGTTCCCGTCTGGAAACACTAAGATGACTGGGCTGGAACATCCACCATGGATGAGTCGATGTACGTATTTCCTATTGAAAAATAGGGGGATTTTCCAGCCAGTCATGTTAGTTTTCAGGGGGTGGATTTTGTCTTCGATTGCCTTTCTGAGTTGAATTTTTTTTTGTTGAACATCCCATAATTTTTCACCTTTTTGTGTCTGGTAATGCGAACCTCATTTACATACTACTTATGGACCTCTGGGTTATTTCACCGGAAGATATATAAATGCAGGTCCCACCCCCAATTACCACCCATTCACAAGCAGGCCCTTGATCCTAAATTCCAACATGTATGTCCTGTAATGACTTCACCATTTCACCTATATAGTCCTGCTAAGATTTTCAGTTATGGATGTGCAAGGCAATTCTCGTTCAATGATTGAAGCATGTTCAAAGCCATATAATCATATGTGTCTTGTTTTACCCATCCGTAACAGTCTGATTCTGAAAAAGTGACCGTTCGGAGCACTTTCCCAAAGATTCAAAATACCTGGCCAGTTGTTTGCATTCTGAACACTCCAAAAATACCATTAAAACCAAACAAAAGAAGAAACAACAATTCAAAAAAACATGCAAAACAATCATTGAATCTGTTTTGCCCTCCAGGGAACGATCACATGTCCCCTCCCAAAGTTACTTTTGAGTCAATGATTTTCCTAATTCCCGTTTGGTGGGATATGTTATCGTTCCCTAGAGTGCTTTTTGTGATGGAAAAGTGACCCTTTCAGAGGTTAAGTGACCTCCAACTAGGGGATTAAAAGGTCACTTTGAATCACCTCGTACACTCCCTGAAATTAACATAGCACCTGAAAATAGGCCATCCCAATAGTCAACGAATATTTCAACCATCCATTTTCAGGGGCAAGTTGTTAGTTTCAAGGAGGGTACTCTCCCCCGAACACTAACATGGAACCTGAAAATGGACCCCTGGAAGTTTGGAGATTCCGAACTTGGAAACCATCCATTTTTCAGGTTCAAGTTGTGAGTTTCAAGGAGGGTACCTGTTTTTTTTCCTCCAAGTTGTTTTTTTGTCCCCCGGATTTTTGTTTGACCATCCGGAGCTCCAGGGGTTAGCATTGGTCGCCAGTCGTCCATTGTCTCGTCACCTCGTGTGACTTGGCGCCGAGAAACTGGGGAAACACCAGTTGACGCAATGAAAAAAAAGGGCGCCCTGGTGGTTTAGGGAATATATATGTAATATATATATATATATGGGGGAGTATACTGCCCAATTATATGGGGATTATAATGAACCATGATAAGTTAGCAGAGTTATGTGGGGATTATCATAAACCATGATAAGGATGCCGCCGATTAAGCAACCAGGATTCAATGGATAGTAAGGGCCGTTTTTTTTTATGGCTCAAGTTTCTGTTACCCTCCCTGAGAAACAAATTACAAAAGCACCTTCCAGGTTGCGCCGGGCCCCAAAAGGAAAGGATCGTCTTCCAAACATCCATTTTCAGGTGAGTTTTTCCGTAATTTTCTAGGTGGTGGTTTCGAATATTTTTTATTTTCACCCCTATTTGGGGAAGATATCCAATTTGACTAATATTTTTCAGATGGGTTGAAACCACCAACCAGTTTTAGTGGTGTGAGACCATGGGTCCCTTGCCAAGGCCCCTCTTTGGACTCATCGGGTTGTGCTGATCGTGATGAGATTGCATGAGGAATGGATGACCATTTTCCCGATCCAAAATGACCGAGCAACTGAGAAATTGTTTGGGGGGTTGAGCACCAGCCAGACACCCCTTACTAGAAACCAAGATGACAATGGAAAAAACCACAATTTTTAATGGGAGATACATCTTTAAATGGGTGCTTCTCCCGTTCAACATGGTGATTTTCCAGCCAGCCATCTTAGTTTTCAAATGGGTTTTGTGGGCGTTTGGATTTCCATTCCACACGTAAGGTTCTCATCGGCGAACTCCCTGAAACCGATGCGCTGGCCTTGAAACCCGCAGCCTTGTCCTGGCGTGATGCAGACAACAAGGCGCTGGGTTGGATGGGACCCCAGGACTTGGTTCAGTGGCTAAGGCCACCGGGGTGAATCATAAGCTCGCTAAGGATCGGCTTGTTCCAACCTCTGCCATGGTTTTGACCAACGCATTGGAATATGATCCGTTTCAGATTCCAAAGAATCAATGAAGCACTCACTCCGTCACTGACACTGACGGTGGCGGTTTCAATTTTCTTCACCCTGCAAAATTGGGGGGAAGACCTTCAACGGGAAAACTTGGGTACCCTTACCGCATATTGTCCTATGCAGCCATTATATTATACATATAACACCCATATATAAACTAGGGGGTGGCAACTCAAATATTTTTTTTTCATCCCTATTTGGGGAAATGATCCAATTTGACGAGCATATTTTTCAAATGGGTTGGTTCAACCACCAACTAGTAAATATAGGTGGTATATGTTGGTATATTATCTCGGTTACTCTCCCAAGGCTACTTAACTTTTCAAAGTTTGAGACTTCCTTTTTTTGCTTCATGATCACTTTTCCAAGTTGAAACCCCCAAAAAAACTGGAAGCATGAGATGAACATTTTCAGGATTTTATTTCATAGGTTAGAAAAACATATGAAGTCCTGGAGAAAACACGTTTTTCAAAGTTGATTTTTCCATCCACTAATTTACCCCGAAAAAAAAACAGCCAAACAGTTGTTGCCTTAACAAAAAATGGGTAGTTTTTCCTATGGTTTTCCAGGGAATGAAGGTAGCTGACTTTTTTTGGGGTGACCTTGCCCAACAGCACCCAACCGTGACGCTGAAGGTTGAAGTGCCACATTGGCAAGTTGATGATGCCGAGTGGGGATACCATGGGCCAATGTGGGATTCGAATCACTTGTTGGGATGAAGACATTTGATTCCTAGGTGGTGGTTTCATTCATATTTTTTATGTTCACCCCTATTTGGGGAAGATTTCCAATTTGACTAATATTTTTCAAAGGGGTTGAAACCACCAACTAGATTCACTTGTTTGACATTTTGATATTTCTGGTCATCAATGGTTTTGATGGTAGATCCCTTTTTTTTTGGCCGGCAAAACAGCTAGGAGGTGTGGTTTCTGAAATGAAATGGGTATAGATTTTTCGCGATGGATTTATGTTTAGCAGATCTCCTTTTTGCTACTCACTTTGGTTTTGAAGGTTAATTTAAAAAAACACCTGTGGGAAAGATAGGATTTTTTGTATATTTTTGTTCCTTTCTCCTTGAGACAACCTCTCAAAAAAAACGGCTGCCTGGTGGTAAACAAGTAGATAGTTGTTGGACCGACCTTCTGCACTATTGCAGAAATGCTGATATTTTATGCAGTGAACCGGCTCGGATTAAATGGGGATGCACTACAAGATCTACAAGTAGGGTGCTGCTGGTGTTTGAGCCATCTTTTTTGGGGGGAAGCTTCGCAACAATTTCTTCTGCGACTTAGAGCTTGTGATGTGGACAGAATTGATTTCTTGTCACCAACAAACCAAACGCTTTCTACAAGGTGGGCTCAAAAAATCAGTTATAAACTTTTTTAATGACCCCTATAAGCAGGAGACAACCACAGTTGCACATGTATAGGGCCATTTGTAGGGGGTTATAACTCCATTTATAACTGGTAGGGGTCCACGTTGCAGTGAAATGATTTCAGAATACCACAAGTGACATAAGCCATCAATTTGAGACCCAATCTTCCTCATTTCTCAACCTAAACAGTACAATGACCCGGTCTTTTCCCTAAGTCTCTGTAGGATTTCACCGAATTCAATGTGTTTCAAGGTCCGGAAGACAATCGCTGCCTTTTTTTTGGTTCACAAGACGATGTTGAAGCCGTTTCCTTCCATTTGAGTGTCATATCTTATTGGATGGCAGGTATCTCTCACCATGTATTTGCCCAAAATGGACGGCGGTAAGATGGTTTACATGACTGAATTTGTGGTGCCTTTGGGCATATATCTATAGGATTGAAATCGTTCTGTTCGGCCGCGGTTCCAGTTATAAATGGGGGTAGGAAACCTCTATACAAATGGCCTTGAAGATGCATAACTGGGGTCATAAGTTATGAAACTGTAGTTGTCAAAAATTTTCAATAGGAAATATGAGTCATAACCCTACTTATAGGGGTCAACAAAAGCTCATTTATAACTTGTTTTTGAGCCCACCAACTGTTGTGGAAGCCCAGACCAGTCACACATTTGCCGAAAGGTTGGCGTTGAGTCAGCAGGCTTTTCGATGGTTGCTAGGCTTTGGGTGAAATGAGCGTGGCTTGGGTCAGATGGTGTTTTTTTCTACCGTATTTTCAGGGATAAACCAGTATAAACATACAGGTTAAGGTGGATATTACAGCGGCGCTTTTTTTTACACCATGGAAGTCCAACCACCAAAAAATACCATCATCCAAAAGCACTATTTTTCAAATGGTGGTTGACTTCCAGGGATATGTTTTCAGTGTTCTCTTTTTTTTGGGATTTGGTTGTGAAATCGAGGTTTAACAGTATCAGGATGGATCTTGTCCACCCTGTCACTGCCCACCTTCAAGTGATGGTGATTACTAGAGTTTTTGTATATTTTTTCTAGGTATCCATTTGATCCGTGTCAGCAAATTTCACTGTGGCCAGCCCAGTCACTGAAAATTCCTCGCATGTATAGGTTTTTTTTGCAACTTCTCGTAACATTCATTGGGCATCATCATTGAGCTGGCTGTTTTGGCGACCCCGTGTCGGCCCAAAGCAACTTTTGCCCGTGTGCAAGACATCGGCTTTGTGACGCTCTCAGCAACGTGGCTTCGCTGACTCTATATATAACTAACTTTCTTTTACAAGCTTGTGATTGTGCCCTTCAGCAACCCTCCTGAGGCCTTCTATCTCTCTTACCTTTTCGATCATCGTCAAAATGTGCGCCATCATCACCTGCGCATGGGCGGATGTGGACCTCAACGAGGCGGGGCCCGACAGTGCCAGAGGACCCCATGTTTTGATTTCGTCCTTTGATGAAACATGATTGATGTGGAATATATACATATATGAGTGGTAGAATGAAATCCCGGCTTGTGCACACGCTTGACTTTGAAGGCCAGGAGGGTCGGGTTTCGTGCCCCCTGCGCTTTTTTTTGTTAGCTCGTTGGATGACCTCGCACACAAAGCCGTCACTGCACATTCAGGACTACGCCGCTCTGCTTGGCCTCGACGACAACCAGGCACTTGCGCGCATGCCGTCGCACGACATGTCACATGCATGGCATGTACTTGCAACATGAACGCTGAGGCCTTTAATCGTGGCAACCGGCCCATGCAGGTAGAAGAGCCGTTTGGGCTCACTACCTGGGAGTTGGACTGGCTTCAGAGCGGCGTTGAGGCAGGGAAAGACGAAGCAGACAGATGTGTTTGTAAGGCTTGTGTCAATGGTGTACTTTTCTGCTCGTGGTCGTGAAGGGTCGGCTCTCTGCTGCAGGTGCCACAACATTTTTCCCTTTTATCCGAAGCCGAAGCGGGCGTTCATTTACCGGGTTCTGGCCTCAGGAAAATCTTTGATATACATGTAGGGGGATATAACGCAGGAGAAAGGAGGGGGCCCATAAACTTGTGTAGTCACGCTTCCGTGTCACGACCGACCGCAGGCTTCATTTTTCCAGCCCCGCTGCCCTCGGCGCCAGGCGCCCTGTTGTATCATTTCCATCATCATCATCAAGGCTTCAGTTTAGGAGCGCCTTTGGCGCCGGGCAGTTCGCAAGCGCAAGGCCGCGGCCCAGCGCCCAGAGGCAATTGCTTGGTTGCATTGCCTTATATTCCCATGTTTGTTAAAAAGGACTGCCCCTGTGGCTTGTGATTGAGGCTCGCCACCGCCCGCGGTCTTCTGTGCTGAAATCTTTCTTTGCTGCCCCTGCCGTCACCCCGACATTGTTTGAAGAACTTCACAACTATATATTTTATTTCAATCAGGGGTCACAGGTCGTTCATCCTTTGATTTTGATAACTAAAGTATATATATAAGTTCATCTTATGCCACGGCCCATCAAAACCTGTCCATCCCGCAGTAGGCAATGCTACGCGCCTAGCCCAAGAATTTAATGAGACAAGGAAAGAAAGTTCATGTAAAAGTCCAAAGATGATTCTAGAAGGGTCACATAAAGAATTAAAGCCCACAATCATGTATGTATAACGCATTGTCCCACGCACACACATAAGCACAGACTAAATCTCCTTTCCAAGCACCCCTCACATTGGGTGCCGTTCCGAATGTCCAGCCCTGCAGCCAAATCCGATGAAATTGATATACATAGTTGAAGTTCTTCAAACAATGTCGGGGTAACGGCAGGGGCAATCCCTTGAACAAAAACACGTCGCAAAATCCTCCCTGCCGTAAGTTCGTAAACTTAAATTCTTAGGATCTTTTGGTGAAATTCAACCACACTCCGTTAAATTGAAGCTTGCACCTGAAAATCGTTGGAAGACGATCCTTGCTGTTAGTTTTTAGGAAGGGGGTACACTTTTTGAAAAAACAGGTAAGCCGAAAACAACCGGACCAAAACATCTTTTGCAACTTATATTTCTTCGGTTTGTATTTTTGGCGAAATTTATTTAACTACCATTTTTTCAATCAAAAAAAGAGGGACCCAAATTAAAGCAAAGAACCAACAACCAAATACACCACCGAAATTTAACATAGCCCCTGAAAAATGATGGTTGGAAGATGAGTTTCCTTTCGGGATTGCCTATTTTCAGGGGCTATGTTAAATTTCAGGGGTGTACGCGTTTGTTCAAACGGCTGAAGAATCCCATGGCGGCTGCCCCCATCTTCCTTCATTGGGAACCGACCGAGGTTAGTCCGTGAGAAACCGGATGAGTTGATGGAGATGCTCCCAGCCATTAAGGTCAACGCCCAAGTGGTTGGTATGGTGTTGGGAAAGGTTGGTGAAATTTAAGGGTTTCGGTCACACTTCCAGGACTTGGGACTTGGACTTGGATATTTTCGGAATCCTCCAACCAAGTTGGTGACTTGTTTTTTTTGGGGGGGTTTTGAAACATATATGATTTTTGTTTCTCAAAAAACAAGGGGGTGTGGTTGAGATCACTTTTGAAGAAAAATTCTTTTTTGGTGTGTGTATGTGTGTTGTTGTTTTTTTTCCCAATTTTTTGTGTGGATGATCTGCTTGAAACCTTCTTGAAGATCTTTGAAGCAGAAACAATGGACGGTTTGATGAATGTTTTTGCATGTTTGTGCATCGCTTCCAAAGAGATGCAAGAAATGTCTCCAGCTCTTAATTCTTCCGGGGAATGACAATTTTTTCGCACCTTAAAAGTATGGCACTGAAAAACAGTTCTAGCTTCAGGGGGCATATATATATATACATATGTACATATACACATATATGCGTGCATATATACACTATATGCATCAAGTGAAACACGTACGTTTTCTTTGTTTGAGAAAAACCGCTAGGATCAGCACGTACAATTTTTTCATTAAATAAACCCCAACAAAAAAACCCATGGGTGTTGTTTTCCAGTTCTGATCATCAACTGGATCCTCTATGAACCTAGGGTGCCCTGGGGTGATCTTCTCACTTTCTCGCTGCGTTTTTTTGCGGAAGGTCTTCGGTCGGATGAAACCTGATGTGTCTTGCATTTGGAGGGGGTGTTTGGAAAGGGCCAACAAAATCAAGCAACTTGGTAGTTTTGATAGAGTTTTTGATGTTGGTTGCGAATTACCAAGAAAGGTAATTAGTCAAAACCTCTGTATCCAATACATTTTGTGTCAGTAGTAGTTGGTGTTTGAAAAAGCTGACTTTGCATGTTTATTTTTTGTTGAAAAGATCATGTCCCACTTAGTCACCCGCAACCGCCTCCCAACCACCTCCCAACGTGTGCGTTCCTCAAAAACCAGGGTTTAATCAGGCCTTCTAAAGGGAGAACTTTGGGGCCTGTGGGAGGCTGTTGGGAGGTGTTACTTTCCAACAAAAACACCATCAAGTTTGGAACATACTAACGCTAAGGGATGAAGTTCTGTTATACAAGATGGACCCAAACACCAGTCAAAAATGAAGTGAAATGGGGCCCGTATAAATGGCCCTTGGTTCAATAGGTTTTTCCCTTAGGGTTACATATGAAGTAGGTAGGGGCCGTAGGGGCCCTCTTGTAGGCATCCATTTTCGCACCTCGATTCCTAGAAGATCCCTTGGCGTTCAGAAAAGCTTTGGGTTTTGGAGCCTGTCGATCACATATCCCACCGGAAAAAATCATCTTCGAACCGGCATTTCACAGCTACCTTTAAAGGGAGTATAAGGGGATATGTTAGTTCCTTGGAAGGTAGTTGGTTTCATGAGTTTCACCATCTTTTATTAGGAAGGGATTATGGAAGGGTTTTTGTCATCATCCCCAAAAAAAATACGCACCATGTTTTGTTTCCTGCAAAATGGTGGCAGTCGTTGCCTTGCAGGGAAATCCTTGGAGGCCCAAAAGACCAAACCCCCACATCGTTGGGAGACCGCGAATCCTGGCTGCTGAGGATAAGATCAAAGTCATCAATCTTTGGCAAGACTATGGTGATGGGGTATCTTTACAGCGATTCTGTAGGATAAAAGTGGCACATTTGATTGTGTAGGTTTTTTTGATTACATATTTAAATGATGATATGTATTTATATATACTATATGATATATGTCTATTACATATAGAGATAGATTATATATGTATCATATAGATATGATAATTGCACTTATGTAACATGCATTTCTCGAGCAAAAGAGGTGGATCATTGATCATTGCACATGAGAGGGTGACTTGAAATGACCACAAAGGACGAAGATGAAATTCTGTTTTTGAATTCATAGTGAAGTTTTTCCGCTTCGAGGATTTAATTTGAGATCGCACTGCACTGAAGTGAGAGTCTTCGAATTTGGATCCATTTGAGCATCAACACTTTGGTTTGTTGTTTTATTTTAAGGACTATATAAACGATTATTTGAATAAAGTTGGATGGTTGTATATACTATTATCTTATGAATTTGGTTGGTTGGTTTAGATACGGATTGATTATTTCAAAAAGCCGTTATAAGGATTCCTCTCACTTCATCAGGGTTTTATGGTTCATGTCAACAGGATTTTTTGTTGCCAGCGGCAAGGGTCTTCTTATGATGTTGGTTTACATAATAGATGGCACACCTTCTTGATATTACTGGTTTTACATCATATGTTCAATCAGGTCTCAACTCCCATTCCATTATTTCCCATATAAATAGGGGATAAACTCATCAACCCATAGGGGATGGTCATCAACCCATATAGAGATTTATATACCCATTGGATGACCATCCTCAACATTTGGTTTGTTTATATCCTGTGAAATGCATCTAGGGCCGCCCTTTTGGAGCAAGCTTTCCCATCGATAAATCAACTCGAAAAATGCACTAGTAGTATATATAAAGTTTCACCTGTGAAACTCTTCAGACACCTTTCAATTTCAAGGTGGGGCTAGAACTGAATTTTTTGAAATGAAGCAATAGTATAGACCACATCATGAATATTTTTCGAGGACGACATACATTTATGGTAGTTGGGTTTCATGCAGTGATATATACATATACACCTGGAATGTATATTATAACACCCTGTAAAAAAATGGGATAGACCAGGACTTCTTCCATCAACAGTATCTGCACTAGGACGTCCGCGTGGAAACTTGTTGCCACAGGATGTCCATGTCCGTGCGTTGATATTGAATTCACTTTTTTGGGACTGAGTTAGTTAGGACAGAATGCCACGGGTGAAATCACAGAAGCCTTAAGTGACTGTAACTAACATGTACGATAGGAAAATTTCCAATTTCATTTCTTCCACTTGCAGTGATAAGTTGAAGTCTAAGTTACAACCTACTTACAGTACAAAAAACTACTTCCGAACCTCCGAAGTTTGCCTCCCTTTAGTTAGGCCCCCCCAGCGCACCCTGGATTGTGCCCCGTGAATCCCAGACGGTCACCGGCATGGTGGGCGACGGTGGCAACGACTGTGGCGCCTTGCGCACCGCGCACGCGGGGCTGGCCTTGTCCGAAGCGGAAGCTTCGATGGCGCCACCCGGGGGTGGAAGGGAAAGTCAACCTGGAAGATGGGCCCTGTCACCAGTTTTCTAGGTGGTGGTTTCAATTATTTTTTTTTTCACCCCTATTTGGGAAAGATTCCCATGTTGACTAATATTTTTGAGATGGGTTGAAACCACCAACCAGTTTTTCTTGTTTTTTTTAATGTTTATTGTAATCTTGTAATCTTGTAATTGGATTTCATAGCTCATTGGATTCAGGCAATTCTTTTTTTGTTGGAATTTTCACCCCGAAAATTTGGGGAAGATGAACCCATTTTGACGAGCATATTTTTCAGATGGGTTGAAACCAGCAACCAGTTTTTTTAATGTGTTTTTTTTAACCTTATAAAATGGCCTTTTAAAACCTTATATCTAAATGGGTTTCACTCCGGTTATAAAGCCCTATAGGGGTATGTAACTGGTGTGGGCTCATCTTGTGGATTGCCTTTAGTCTTAATTTGGTGGCTGAAATAAAACAACTGCCTGGTTTCATAGGTCTTATTGAACTACAGGAAATGGGAATGGCTGGGAATGGCCGGGTCCCGCAACCAACCAGATCAGAGGGAGATTTTTGTACTTCAGGTTGGTAGATTTGGTTGTTGAAGAATCCGAGCAATGGAGCAATGAGGTGGTATTGAAAACATTGAAAACGCAAAGAGGTTTGGGGATTTCTTGGAGCAAGAGGGACATGTTTTATATAGATATGCTGAGGAGCTGCATCTAGGAGTTTCAAAGTTTTTTTCACCGCTGCTTCGAGAAGATGTCCTATTTGGTGATCTTTATTTAGCTGATGTTTTGATCATGCATATAATTACACCTGTTTCTGTATGAGACAATCCCAAAAGTCAGCCACTAGATAGTGGGTTTGAACCCAAGCCTCTTTTCTGAATAAATTTAATGTTCGAGGAATATTACCGGAGGGTCTATGATCTGTAAGACATAGAGATGACGTGTATAAATGAAATTTCTGGAATATCTACTGGCTGAATACGCTTATAGTGTTCTACCTTGCGAGTTGATTGATTGGAATCCATATTTGGTCGGAGGTGAATTGCATTGGTCCACCTACACCCCCCAACCTGCCCCTCCCAGAAATAAGGGTTTGATAAGGCCTTATTAAGGGAAACTAATGGCTAATAAGCCCTTAATAAGGCCTTATTTCTGGGGGGGGTATGTTCGGGGGTAGGTTGACTGGCCATGATATACATCTTTTGTGAATGGGCAAACATATGCAATAGTGCAAGATCCTGAAAATGCTGGAACCAAGACATCCAGGCATCCTATCCTAGGTGGTGGTTTCATTTTTTTTATATTTTCACCGCTACTTGGGGAAGATTCCCATTTTGATTGATATTTTTCAAGGGGGTTGAAACCACCAACTAGTATCCCACTTCTACCTCACTATACCCCCCTGGAAATTTACTATGGTCGCAAAAGTAAATAGGTTTCGAACAGGAAGGTTTCAATCATGACAATGATATCTATCTTCAAATTTCAGGCACATACCCCCTGAAAACTAGCAGAGTCCCTTGAAAAAAATGGGTGGTTGGAAAGACGATCCTTTCATTTTGGGAAGGTCTGTTTGGGTGTTTCCTTAAATGGTGGTACCAACAAAACACCCCAAAATGATCCTTTTTAGTAGGAAAACCCATGGTTGTTGGGTACCAGCATTTTAGGAAACCCCCATTTTCAATGGCTTTCGCTGTTAGTTTCAGGCTAAGCTTCACAAGGTCACGCCGCATTTGCCCCGCAATGCCACCCCCTGCGACTGTTCACCAGGTGTCCCCTTTTAGCAGCAGCCAAGGCCTTTCCGAGAAAGGCACCGGATAAAGTTCTCCAGCTTGGTGAAGTTGTTCCAGAATTTCCGGCCAACCACTTGGATGTCCCAGGAAGTTTGTAAACGGTTTGGATCAATGGGTTATAACCTACTTATAAATGGGGTATATCGGGGTTACAACCCACTTACAAACCTTTTACTAACTTCCTGGGACATCCAACCAGTTTGATGTATATATATATATATACACTCCCCAAGTTTTAACAGCGAGTTTTCGCCTGAAACGTTACCAAAACCCAATAGGAAAGTAAGTAGTCTTGCAAGCATCATTTTTCAGGGGCTTTGTGTTAAACTTTGGGAGGGGTATCTATATATATAGACATTTCAGCACATGTATATAAATATATATATATATATATCTATTTATACATACACTAGGGCATGAGCAGCGAAGTTTGTGACGGGTCTTTTGGTCATGACTCACGGGGTCCAAAAAGGTGAAGGTCTGCAGGTGGATTTTTGCACCAACCACTTGGGCACCCAATTTTTGTATCTGGAAAGTATTTCAATAATAAGGATCCGCTTTTTTTCAAATATTTCCCAGAAAAACAGTTACCCATCTTTTTTACCAAACAGTTACACCCAACAAGTTACACAATATCATAAGGATCTATTGGTTTTTACAGATCCGATTCACTCCAAAGTGAAAATGTTTGACCCGCGAAACCTGCACAAATTCCAGGTTTACTTGCCAGGATTGCTTTGTCTAAATAAAACGTACAGGACCACTTTGATCTGGATTGAGTTTGATATATGTGTTATACATGTAGGTTGCATATCGGTTCTATCATAGCAATATGATGTTTACATTTTGCACATATTATGTGTATCTATCATTATCTATCAATATTAAAGGTGGGATAGATATCATTTTTATATATTTGACAAGATAATCCTTGCAACTATTGAAGCCCAACATTAGGGTAACATGACCCACGCCCTGGCAGGCTTCATTAGTCTGGCCGCAGTGGCGGAATTGATCAAGGAAGGACGTTGTTGTTTAGCATCTTGGGCTGTTGAAAAGGGCTGCTGGTTAGACAGGTTTTTGAAGGAACAGATCATAAGACAGTTCCCTCAATAGAAGCAACCTAAGAAAGATCCAGTCTTTTGTGAAAGTGAAAGGAAGACTTCCCAAGGTGTAATGTAATTGGGTGGTGGTTTCATTTTTTTTATTTTCACCCCAAAATTGGGGAAAAGATTCCAAATGTGACAAGCATATTTTTCAAACGGTTTGAAACCACCAACTAGGTAAGAACTGCTCACCTTTTTGTCAGAGTGTTTTCCTTCCTTTTTTTTGATCCGTAGAGCGAGAGCCACCTATTTTTAATTGGCCACCAAAAAAGGCGGCACTTGCAGCAGTGCTTTCAATGATTCAACGATTCTGTTAGACTGTTCATGATTCAACAAAAAATATGTTTATGTTTGCATGTATACATGATTATACTGAAATCATGAGAAATCCTGATCCAACCCACTTTAAAACATTATAGTATCATTCGAGTTTGTTTCTCTCAGTCCCCCCCGAGGGATTTACCATCAACACTGGCATGTTTCCATCCTACCTGCAACCAAGGCCACGAACATGGCAACCTTTATGTCACTCGGCGAAACGATGGGAATCCCCAATGCTGAGCTTCCAAATGCTTTTCTCGGCTAAACAGATATGAGCTACGCAAAATGAAACCGAAAAAAAAAAACAATACTTTACTTCGAGTGATCCCCACCATGACATTTCAAAACAGCGACGTGGTTGTTGGGAAATGTCATGTTGGGATCCATGCGCGCTTTTGATGGATCTTATTTGATGGATGTTTCTTTTTGGTTTGGGGCCGTGTGTTTTTTTCCGAAAGGCCGTTTGACAAGTTTCTTTTTTGGTGAATGGAAACCACCACCAACAACAACAACCAACTACCAGCAACCAACAACCAACAACAACAACAACAACAACAACAACAACAACAACAACAACAACAACAACAACAACAACAGCAA
>DF239188.1:182918-225575 GCA_000507305.1 Breviolum minutum Mf 1.05b.01 | reverse complement strand
CAACAGCAACAGCAACAACAACAACAGCAACAACAACAACAACAGCAACAACAACAACAACAACAACGACAACGACAACGACAACGACAGCAACGACAGCAACAACAGCAACAACAACAACAACAACAACGACAACGACAACAACGACAACGACAACGACAACGACAACGACAACGACAACGACAACGACAACAACAACAACAACAACAACAACAACAACAACAACAACCACAACGACAACGACAACGACAACGACAACGACAACGACAACCACAACCACAACCACAACCACAACCACAACCACCACCACCACCACCGCCAACAACAACAACAACAGCAACAACAACAACAACAACAACAGAGATACATCATGAATGTTAAAAAACAACAACACCGAGGTACTTCATGATTTACAATCTGACCTTGACTACCTCAAAGATGCTCTCAGCATCTTGGATCGAAAAAAATGGGTGGGTGAAAATTTTCATAGGGAAAACCAATACATGCTATACATATGGGTGTTTCCAAAAATAGAGGTACCCCAAAATGGATGGTTTATAATGGAAAACCCTATTTTTTCCCGGATGCGTAGCGAAGGGTTCCCGTTTATAGTTGGGGTCCTGGGGTTGGACCTGTGTTCGCGTCTTGTTGGTCGTGTCGTCGTCGTGTCGTCGTCGCTGCGTCATTAATTTCTCTCCATTGGGCGGTACACACGCCGTGCGACACAATCCTTTCCTTCAAAGTATGAAAAGTCTGGCCAGTTCGCTTCTAATCTTCAATCCTTAGTACGGATTACGGATTGCGCCCTTACGGTTTACTTTTTTTGGGGATGAACAGATTAGGGCACAATCTGTCAATCCTCAATCTGGTTGATAGGGATAGTTGCGGGCATTCGTATTTAACTGTCAGAGGTGAAATTCTTGGATTTGTTAAAGACGGACTACTGCGAAAGCATTTGCCAAGGATGTTTTCATTGATTTAGAACGAAAGTTAGGGGATCGAAGACGATCAGATACCGTCCTAGTCTTAACCATAAACCATGCCAAGCCCAAGTTAGGGTTGTTCTTTGATTATTTCAGGGAACCCAGGTTAGTAGGTGTCCCGGTACTTTGGTTTCCTTTCCCGTGGCTTCTGGCGTGGCTTTGGCAGCCTGGGCCACTCTTAAAGGCCGGGCTGCTGTCCTGGAGTGGTTGTGTGGCTTTGAAAGATGGGCCCCACCCCAAAAACTCTCTAGGACTCTGTCGTAGGAAACTCTTCGTACCAACATACTCTCTAGAAAGAGGCCTAGGAAGGTCTAGCATTGGAATTGGAAGCTTTTCAAAACACAGGGCGATGCTCTAGGAAGTTTTTTTGAACAAAGTACTGAAACGCAGGGATCCCACCCCAAAAACTTTCTAGGACACTGCTGCAGGAAACCTTTCGTGCCAAAATAGTTTTTTGCCCGCTGCTCTATGAAGCTTTTTGGGCCACAGAACTGGAAGAAGGAACCCCTCCATTTGTAGGGCATGGCTACTAGCCAGGTTGTTTCCCATGAAGACACTCCGCCACTCATACTTTTAGAGTGATTTTCTGTGTTTTTCATGACTGAAGCACCGACACCAGGCTCTGGAGCACAGAGGAAGTCACATACATGGCTGGAGGCCAGATGCGGTTTTGACTCAAGTTTTGCTTGAAGGGGTTGCCACTATGATATGGGCCTTACTGGGGTCCCAAGTTGCAAATGGTATGATTCTGCAAAGCTTCCTTGTTCCAATGCTAGGCCTTCCTAGGGCAGCGTGCTAGAGAGTATTTTGGTATGAAAGGTTTCCTACAACAGTGTTCTAGAGAGTAGTTGGTGGGGTAATTAGGGGAAATCAAAGTTTTTCCAACAAGACGTGCCGATACCGCGCGAAATTACTAGGTCCAGACATATGGGATTGATAGATTGACAAGTGTTTTTGATTCTATGTGTTGGTGCCTGTCCTAGAGAAACTTCAGCTCCGGGAGGCGTTTGGCCCCAGAAATCTCGCTAAGGGGCTGCCTTAGACCAATTTTCTTTAACGCTTTGAATGTTGAGCACTTTCAGGTTGGATATCTAAATCTTTCTAACGGGCTGCCTTAGACCATTTTTCTCCAAACAGCTGTCGCAAAATTCCACAACAAAGTCAAATCCAGAAATTGCAGGCGCTTGTGCCTTGAGTGCTTCGCACCTGGGAATTGTGTCATCACGGGTTCTACAGGCTTGGCTTATGTTTTTTTTTGCCTGGTGTTGGCAAGTGGTGAGTCGGAATTCAGTTTCAGAAAAGATTGGGCTGCACTGTTCATGTGACGAAAGTTGGCGAGTTTGTTGGTTTGTGTGGCTATACGCACATGAGGGTCTGAAAGTTCATTTGAAGAATGATTGCGAGGAGTCCGCAAGCCAACACAACACGTTTGAACTCATTTCGTTTTTTTGGGGACTCCAGGGCCGCACGGCTCACAGAAGCTGGGTTAGGTGCATTGTCGTGCTACTTTTACATGTACACTTGCCCATGCATAGGTCAGAACAGACAATTGTGTTGCAGGTGCATTATGTTGTGCTGAGCTCGCGAAGTGTCGTCAGGGATGTCGCTCCCAAAAGCAGGACGCAGGGCGCGGTGTGCAGCTGAGCATTTTTAAATGACCAACTTTATGTATTCGAGGGAACTCCTATGAAGCTGCGTAGGCTGTTGACCTGATATTTTGCAGGCCTACGCGTCGGAGCAATGTAAGTTTTGGTTGCCTAGGCAGAATCATGTAGGCAATGGACCCAGTGTTTCGGGACTGGTACATCCACAAAAACACCGCTCAGGTCGGAGAGTATGGCGTGAAGCAGGCGCCGTTCGACCTGAACATGCCCACAGACAGGAAATGCCGACAAGTGCACAGCTATTTGATTATGACCTTTCTATCTCAAAATAACGTGTGAACATTCGGGTTCGTGGTTTCCATCTTGCTTTAATGGATGATTTGGGGGTACCACTATTTTCGGAAACACCCATATAAATATAGCTTCATACTGGTGATGTATTGGAATCCATCTAAAAACCTAGCATGTATCAAACGATTATTCAAAAAACACTCCATTTTTTTCATGACAAAAATTTTGACAAAAACACCCTAACGTGAAATGTAAAGTGTATATTGATTTGTTTTTCAACTGGTGCCACTACCAGCTGTCAGTTTTCAGTTTTTACTGTCTCTTAAGATGAATGAAATTTGCGAAATTCCTACCGACCACAGGGCATCCTGCTTGAACCGCCCTGGAGAAAAAGTTGGACATAGCCCCGCACCTGGATATATCACCGCCCAGGTGCAAAGTGTTTAAACCCATTGAAAGAGCAGAAAAAAACGTATATATATATATACAAAGATATACATGTGTATGTATGTAACCCCCAGATTTATTCACCCCTACTACCAGCCATTTTTTTCGTGCATGTATATGGATAAATCCCAAACAACTCACGGTTTTTTCCTCCATTTCCTCCCATCCTTAGCAGTACCTTTTGACCCACTTCCAACCTTGCTAAGAAACTGAGGTCTTATGGATGGACTCTACCTTTGCCGAATGGCAGTGCCTCGGTTCTGTCAAACAAGAACTGGGCCCCCAAAACCAGTGAAAACTACTTGGATTGTGTACGGTGATTTGTTATACGGATTGTAACAGGGGATTCATTACTACTCAAACTAAATATAGGTAGTGGTTTCAAATATATTTTGTTTTATTTTCACCCCGAAAATTGGGGAAGATTTTCCACCCAATGTGACTTGCGCATATTTTTTCATATGGGTTGAGTTGGTTCAACCACCAACTAGTTATAAATCCCTCTTTTTGTAGGGGTTATTACCCAAAATTGCAGATTTGTCCCCCCAAACAATTTTCGGAAACAATGCGCCACTAGAAAAATCCAGCATAAATCCAAGTCGATGGGATCGACAAGTTTTGATCCCCTGAAGATACTAGGGGTTTTTGCTGGGCTGCAATTTCATGCTACTGAAACGGGGGGCTTTTAACCCCTACCTATTAAAGGGTTGTGACCCTATACTTATAGGGCTTATGACCCTACTATTTGTAGAGGTTTTAGAACACAAAAAACTAAACTCCATTTATAACTGTTTTTTTGGGCCCATCTTGTAGAATTTTTCCAGCGTCGACCAAAGGAAAAAAAACAACCGGTGACAACATGCAGTAGGGCAGAAGATGTGAAGGAAAAAAACGTGTCACCGGCGTAGTTTGGCCCAATTTTTTCTTCTTTAGTTTTACTGTAGCTGCGGCTATGTGTATGTAAGTTATATATACGAACCCAGTTTTTATAAGTCATGTTTCCATTGTCACTATGACTTTCAGTGTCTGAGAGAGGGTCTATTTTGAAGGTCTTGGTCACCTCAAGTTGGCAACAACCATGAAAAGATCAAAGCGATTGAAACACCTTTGATGCAGTTTATATTGAAAAAAATATAGTGGATGAAATAAAGCTGTGCACTAAAGACAATGGCTAGGTGGTGGTTTCAATTATTTGTTATTTTCACCTCTATTTGGGGAATATTTCCAATTTGACCAATATTTTTCAAAGGGGGTTCGTTCAACCACCAACCAGCAATGGTCTCTTTGTTTTTTTTTCAGACCATTTAGATGTTTGCCGACTTGACCTCCTTGAGTTATTTCATAACACCGCCGCATATTTTCCACATAGAAGATCTCCAGTGCCCAGACGACGCCTTGAGGTTTATGCTAACCGATGTGGCGTTAGCCATGGTAATGGTGTCGTTGCTCGGTGTCTGTTAAGGACGAAGAGGTGTGCTATATAAGTGATTTTAATTGAGAGTGGAATGCGAATAGTGGTGATGATTATTTTTCATCTATTCTGTTTCATCAAGATGGAATCAGTGAGAAATTGCTTGTTGTTTTCTCGATCCCTTGAATTTTGTTTTAAAAGTGACTCTTTTGGTTGTTTTACCTTTTTGTTGCGGCCACGAGATATGAACAAATCACCATGAAGTCCCCAGTTGGGGGGGAAGATGTGTTTTTTTGTTGAACAGCTTTTCCTCTCAACTATACCTAGTAAAATTTAGGTGAATTTGTTGGTTTGGGGCGGTTGGTGGTGGTTTGGGATTCATTTTTTCGGGGGGGATCCAATCTTTCATCGGAATTCCGAAGGTCACCAAGCTGATCGAAAAAAACCGTTGGGGGCAAGGCAGGTCCCAACGCGATTTCTGTATACTGAGATTTTTGGCCCCCTTCAAACAACAAAAGAGGAAGGGGTTTACTTCATTATATACCTGGAAAACCTAGTGTACCATTTTTTTTGGCAACTGTGGCTGGTTTTAGGGGTAAAGTTGATGGAAATTAACAGCAACTTGTTTTCCAGGTATACCCAAATGCTCCATGGGACTGGAAAATTAACCATACATAAAAGTCCACAAATTTAAACACAATGTAGGCAAATATACCATACATTGAGCATCTGGGATACTCATGGTGGGTTATTAACCACACATTCTCCGCGAGCCTTTATTTCTGGTGTTTTTTTGGTTTTCACAAGTGTGAAACCGCAGGACCTTGAGATTCTCCCCAACGGAAGACCTACTGCGACTCAGGTTTATGGTTCGTTGTCGTCCCAAAGAAAAGCTCGCACATGTCTCGCCCAGCGCATCCCTATTTGGAACTGGCACCGTTGTGACCATTTGCAGTGCAGCTCGGTTGTAAGGGAATAGATCTTCGTGTCACGAAGGTGCTTTCCCAACAGGTGATACTGTAGTACATTTCACCGGAAGATTTGCATTTGAACCAACGGGGTGAGTGAAAATTCATCCAGAACCCAAGAGATCAAATCAGGGCATTTCTGATCAAAGAAGAAGGACATTTTGGGCTTCCATTTTTGGTTCCTAGTTTACATTGTTTACATTTGAACCCACTGCTGTTTCAGTGTTTACCTAGGGACCTTAGGTCCTTAGATTTCACGAACTTTCACCTTTTTTGCCATTTTTTTTGGGCTCCCGGGTCGTGAGTCGTGTGCGATTTGCTAATGGACTATGGTGATGAAATCCTGCGAACTGAAGGATGATGAGATTAAACGCCTCAATCTAGGGAGGGGATTGGGCTGTTGTGGGGGAAAAAACAAGTGTTTTATATACACAGTTCTCACCCCCCAAAAAATAAGATGGAACCTGAAAATCATCCCTTTGAAAAGGAGCAATCATCTTCCATACCTCCATTTTAGGGTTCCATGTTAGTTTTTCAGAGCGTATATTTATATAATCTTATATATACAGAATATATATGTGTATATCTCTTTCTTTCTTTTTAGATTCATGATACACTACACCGAGTTCACTTTTAAGAACATTATACCAACAAATTATACGGGTCATTTCATAAACCAATGATTTAAAAGGATCCCGTTCTTAACCAACAATCGGATTCTTCCTTGGAATCCGCAAGGGACCCCGGGGCCCTTGGCATCGTTTCGCGAAACGATGTGTTTCTTCATGAAGTCTGCTGTCCTGGAAGTCCACCTGCAGGCACTGTTGATCTTCTGGCTTGCTGCTGGCATTGCAGTGTTGCTACTGCAGTATGGTCCTGGAAGATCCTTCTATGAGTTTCCTGGTGTTTAAAAAGAATCGGTTATCCTTACCTTAGGCCCAAGCAACAAAAACTGCAAAACTCTGTGGAGATGCAGAAATAAGAAACCTATTCTAAAGGAGGACCACGTGGAAAACATGAAATTTGAAAACTTTTGTTTCCACAACATATGCCAGCATCACACTTCACTAAACCAGTAGGGTTGTGAAACCTACGGCAGTTCCCTGGCACTAGTCATACACTTCAACTGTGTTCAATTTAAGTTGCCCTTTATTAAGTGATGTCCTTTGAACGCGTTATATAAACGCTCCTTGCCATGGAGTTGTTTTGGGGGGCATCAATGAGGCCGAAATGAATAATCATTGGAAATTGAGCTATGCCTGGTTGCAACTCCTCTTGGGGTCGAGATAAAGCCCCATTCAAGGACAATTTGCTGGTTCAAGAATCCCTGAAATAAGGCTGTGGTTTGGTTTCGGGCAGTTGGGGGGTGGTAACCAGCTGGATTCTTATTGTGCAAAGAATTGATGACCCGTGGCATCTGTATTTCGTCAAAAGTGAATCTCATTTGCGACATTGTTGACCTAGGCTGTTTCCACTGATTTGTGGAGAAACTTCTCTGTTTTTTTTTTTAAAGAAACAACAAAAACTACAGCTATGCCATTCATACTTGATAGATTCGATAGATGAAACATCTAAAGAAAGGGAAGATGTCAGGTAGCCCTTGGACAGGGTTGCTGCTTTGTCCATTCCTGGAATTTTTGGGTTTTTTGACATCAGCGCCCCCAACAAAAAAGTTCAACATGATTTCAAATCAGCGTGAGTGATGTTAAAGTTGGACCTTCATCCCAACTTTAAAACTTTTGAAGACCAAGTTTTTCAGAGGATGAAATCCCTGGTTTAATCCTGGCAATCCCATGGGTACCGATTTCTTTTCTAGGGATAAACGCACGGAATCCCTTCAAGTTCATGTTGAACTGACTATCAAGGTAGGCTTTGAAAAATGAGTGGAAATTTCCCATTCAAAAAACAACATAGCCCTACAGCCATGTTCTACATGATGTTCCCCTTTTCCAAGTCTATTGAACTTCCAATTCGCCAGATCCAAATTGAGGAAACAGAAACAACCGGTGGGTTGGCTTTGGCTGTAGACACTGTAGAAGATATGGGACCTTTAGTTTGGGACTTATCTTAAATCCCCCATGGGAAATTTGATAAAAAGTCCAAGTATCTTGTAATCTTCCCCAGGATGTCATACATCGGATTCAGCCGTTCATTGAATCTTAAGGCTCCTGTAAACTAACCCTATAGACCTGATAAAATTGATAAGGGATGGTTGGAAGACGAACCTTGGAAGTCTCAACTGCTTCACCTTTTATAAGTAGGTGAAATAACCCACTGATCCTAACCCTTTGATCCTAACTTCCAACGGGACATCCAAGTAATTCTTTGTAATGTCTCCCCGATTTTGGCTGACGCTTGACTCACCTGAATAACGATTGTTCGCATGTTTTTTTGAGTTGAGGTCCCGAACTTCGAAAAAAGTCAAGATTTTCAGGTGAACCATGTTTATTTTTGGGAGGTGTGAATATGTATTACATATTATTTCAAAACTGTATCAATATTTATATATACACACGTAAATTTAAATACACGTACAAGAGCTACAACACTTCCCCCTGATGCGTCTTTTTTTGAGGAGTTTTTACGACAACCCGTCGTGTGTTTTCTCAGGTTCAGTACCTCCATCTTGTTGGATATACCGGCAGAACAGTGGACACGCAAATCTGACAATTATCTCATGGAGACTTGGAATTTTTAATCCATGAAACGTGGAGCTGTGTTTCTTGTTTAGTTGAAGCGTCGACAATTTGTTGAATCAAGATTGAGCCTTTTCTTGTGTTTTTGTTTATTGCGGTCTTTGTGTTTATGGAGTGTAGATAAGATTGTGCAGGATCTTACTATTTTGTTTGAGTTATATAACTATAAAAATATTTGATATGCATTTTATGCTCTCAATTCATTGGGGAGCTATATGTATATAGCTTCGAGCAGAACTCTATAAATCTCATCTGGATCACGACAGGTCACATAGGTGATTATACTGATTTGCGGTGATTTTTGCTGGAACTCTGGGGGGTAGATGATATCATATAAATTCATACAATATTTAAATCAATCTTTGTACATAAATATTCAACTTCACTTTTGGGCGGTTTCTGAGTCATATAGCCGCAGCCATTATGGGTTGAAACCACTAGGTAAATGAAATATTATTCCATATTTGGCTAGATAAATTCGGTTATAACATGGTTATAACTATGATTTAACCCCTGTGAGTTGGTTGTTCAACAAGCCCCCCTTTTTTAGGGTTGAAAAATCCCCTCAGTATGACGGAAGAAGATTCCGGTTTTCCCACCTTCTCCGAGGCTACGTTGTTCTTAGTGAATCTGACAGTGCTGCTGAATGCTGGCTTTGTGTTGCTTGGCACCCAATGGCCCCAACAAATTCTTGCCCCGGGTCACCAGGGCAGATTTCGGTTGCTAAGAAAAAACGGAGGAACTTTTTTTCGTGAAAAATCCTTGGGAAGTTAGAGTATGATGAAATCAATACGACCTTCTTATGAGTGAATCATGATTATCTGATTGGATTTGATTAGTTGATGAATTTTTACGGATTGTACCATGGTAAATCACCAGTGAACCACCATTTGGGATTTTTTAAACTTGTTTCAAGCATCTTAAGCAAATCCAAGTATATCATAACCTGACTTAGTTTCTAAGTTGCCAATACATCTTAGATGACCGGAAGGTGCATCTTTTCTCCTTTGGTGCACAGCTTCCAAGGGAGGTTTCTGGAGTGTAAGGACGCGCATCATTCTTTAACGTGACCACAATCTATAGAGATAGACTCGCCGATACGTTTGGCAATGTTTGGATACATCTGGTCAAATTATAGCGACCTCACGACCTCACCCCAAACGGTGGTTTAGTAAGGGAAATGGGACCCCTTATTTCAGGGAAACCTAGGTTGGTGAAATAATTTAAGTTCTCCGGGACACATCTGTTGCCCGAGAATCTTGGCGTCGCAGACGTATCAGAGGGAAGGTTGGTGAAATATTATTCCATTTGGCCAGATACATCCCAAAGGAAATGGGGGCATTTGTTTGGTATATCCAGCTTAATCCTATGAGGTCACCTGTCTGGACAGCTCCAAGGGCTGATAGTGTGTAGACTTTGGATTTTTTTTTCCAAAATTACAAAGTTTTGCTTGAAATCATTTTTGAAGTTCAAACACGTTTTTTTTTCAAAGATACATGGACTCAATTTTCCCATTTTGATCCATTTTTTGCCAGTTTTTGTTTGGATTTGTTCAGGGTTCACATCTTTTTTTTCCGCCAGTTCTTAGAGCAAAAAACCCTTAGGCTTTGTTATGGTCACATTCACCGCCAGATGATTGGCCTCTTGTCAGTGAGTTGGTGAATTGGTGAAGCTACAGCTTAGGCACCCGCAAAGCGATTTTGGGGCCTCCAATATACCAGGCCTAGGGGCTTTTGGTTATCTAAGGTGGTGGCAACTCACATATTTTTTTTGCCAAAAATTGGGGAAGATTTTCCACCCACCCAAATTTGACGAACATATTTTTCAGATGGGTTGGTGAAAAACCACGACAACTAGTTATAAACCCCTATTTTTGTAGGGGTTATAACCCAACGTTGCAGATTTGTCCCCAGGAAACATTTTCGGAAACAATCCGCCACATTCGGTACCTATCGCTGGATCTTTAGAATCTAAATATTGGTGACTCCAGGGTTTGGCGACTTGATTCAGGGCCAGTTCATGCCATTTATAGCTGCAAATATCTCGAAAAATCGGAGGTAACAAACTGGATTTATACCCGCGTAAGGCAATAAAATCCCTGTCAAGGTCCGTCGACATCAAATCCTTGCAGCCCCACAAATGGTGGAAGTCTCAAAATGTCATTAAAGCCTATGAGAATGAGCAAGATTTTCCAATCCTACTGACCATTATTTTGCGATTTCTAGGTGAGTTTGGGTTTACATCTTTTTCTAATTGGGTTCACATCCTATCAAACTGCAATGGATAAGCCAAGGTTTCTTTGGGATGATGTGAAAGTATGGCAGTAAATTTATATGACCGCCAAATTGGAGAAGGCGGCTCAAAATTAGGGTTTTAATATGTTGTAATCAGATAGCAAAAGTGGTCATACTTCGTAGTGGCAGGTCGATAAAGGCACAAGATATCCTCCCAAAAACTGCAAAACCTAGCATAGCCTCTGAAAATGGGAAAACTCCCAAAGGGAAACTCATCTTCAGTTTCAGGGTCTACGTCTACGTTCGTTCCCAGGAGGGTATATAATTTTTTTTCAAAGAAATTCACATCGTACAAACTTCACCAATTTACGTTGCCAGAACCACAGAAGTTGCAAAATTTTCCCTTGAGCCACCTAGCAAAACTCATAGAAACATGATTAAACAAAATATGTTTTACACTCAAATGATGTGATTTATTGGTGCAGTGGGGTGGTGGTTTCAATTTATGCTTCATCGTTTTCATTCGAGAAACGTGGGGGAAATATCCCAACTTGAGCATTTTTTTTCCACTACCTAGTGGTGGTTTTAGAGTATACTGTTAGAGTTCTTTTTT
The DNA here is from genome assembly GCA_000507305.1 of Breviolum minutum Mf 1.05b.01. NCBI lineage: Eukaryota > Dinophyceae > Suessiales > Symbiodiniaceae > Breviolum > Breviolum minutum. The sequence continues at coordinate 214,328 of DF239188.1, read as the reverse complement.
TTGATGCTCCCAAAAGGAGTCGGGGAAACAAAAAAGACCCACGCCTTTTTGGTATGTGGGTGTTTCCAAAAAATGGGGGTACCCCCCAAATCATCCATTAAAAAATAGGGTTTTCCAAAATTTACCCATTATAAACCATCCATTTTGGGGTGTTTCCCTATTTTTTGGAAACACCACATGTATTGGCTGGCACTTCCAGTTTTTGTTCTCCTATTGATTTGAGATGAAGTGTCGTCCTGCAACCTTGGATTTTGCTTGTTTTTCAGGTGATGTTTTTACGGATTCTTCTACCATGGCAAGTTACGAATGAAGAAAAACACACCCATTTGGGGAAGATTTTTGTGTGATTTTTTCCAACCAACCACCGAAAAAGCAAATCTAAGCACCGAACTATGTTTTGAAATGTGCTGGATGGATGTACTTTTTGAGAAAAGCCTTGACATGTAAATTTCTCCCTGACTCTTCTTCGAGCGATGAAAAAAATCCTTAAGACTTCCACAACCAAGGCTTCAAGAAATAGACCCAGGAAAAAAGAAGTCAAGATAAAGGTGATTTCACCCCCTTTTAGAGTGGTCAGTCCCATATAGATAGGTGCTAAAAGTAGTTGCAACACTGTTTTTTTTCAATCAAATCACCCTTAAAGAGACGGGAAACAACTCCCAAACATTTGACAAAAAAAGCTTGAAGAAAGTGACCAAAGAAAAACACCCCAACTTACAACTTTCCCAGGTTTTTTTAAGCAATCAGTTGTTTCAGTTGTTTTTTTTCTAAATCCCATCAGCTCTGAGGTAAGAATTGGCGCATTTGCAGTTTTTACCTCCTGGGAATCCTCTTCACCTTGGCTCTCATTTGGTCACATCCTAGTGATTTTAGTTGTCACCTTGGTAGCATCCAGGGATGGAAGATTTGGAAAGTTGGAAGAGGAACATGAAACTGACTTAGCCAGGCCAAGTTGACTAAACTAGGTGCTGGCAACTCAAATATTTTGTATTTTTCCCCCTACCTGCGGAGATGATCCAATTTCACTAATATTTTTCAGAAAACCACCAACTGGTAAACTTTTGGGGGATTACATATTTAATAGGAAAAGATCAAGTTTCAACTTTTATTTCATGGTCCGAAATGGCTCAGTAGCGAAGGGTTCCGGGGGAATTGCCCTGAAAAAAACATGAAGGTTTCCATTTGGATAGGGTTGAATGATTTTTCAGGGAGGTTTGAGATGATTTTCCCACGATTTCGAGGGGTTGAACCCCTCTCTTGTTCTGTTCCTTTCATTCGCAGGTGGAATGACAACAAAGTTTGACTCTCAGCAGGGTTCCCCCTAAGTTTGGTTAGCCTGTAAACAGCTTTTATTAACCACGTTTTTCAAATTTTAACAGGGAGGAAAGGACAAGTTCAAATAGTTTTAGAGCTTAATTGAGTCTGGTGAATTTGTCTCTGTATCTGGAATTGTTCTAGCAGTACCAAATGGTTCACTTCTATACAAACATAGCTTGTCTCACTAGGGAAAATAGGGAAACCTGAGGATAAACCAGCCATATTTTGTCGTATGAGTGTAGATCATGAGTGAGCAAAAACAACAGCAGCAACAACAACTTGAAGCATGGTCTTTTTCAGTTTTCCAACCTGTGAATTGTCCACTCAGTTTTGAGGTATCGACTTCACAACGCATATTTAGGACACCATGAATTAAACAGTTGATTTCTCAGTTTATATATATATATATTTTAAAGTTGTTGCTCATCATGAAGAAAACACAGTCGATTCTTGGACGTTTTGTATACATATTATATACACAAATTTTAATGATTTTGTTACTGAAACTTCAGTTTGTCCTACGTTTCAATGTCATTTGTGTTTTTTTCCATTTAAACCTTTCACATCATGACAGTTTTGATAATTTTTCCTGGGAGCAACGAAAATTCAAAGTGGTGAAAACTTGCTTGCCGAATTGGGATCCATCCACCTCGAATTTGGTTGAAATTGAGGTACCTTCCGTGTGAATTGCGATTCCGCTTCTTGGCGGTGAAATTGTGACGTTGATTTTTCTGGGGACGACCCTTGGTGACTACCCGGAGACAACACACAATGACGAGATGGGTTTTTACAGGTGACCCACACATTTAGAGTATAAATGATGTTAAATGTAGATGTGTATCCTGTATATATATATATATACATATTTATCAAATAGCATAATTGAGGGAATATTGTTTAGCTAGGTGGTGGTTTCAAATATTTTTTATGTTCATCCGTATTTGGGGAAGATTCCCATTTTGACTAATATTTTTTAAATGGGTTGAAACCACCAAGCAGATTCCCATGATGGAAAGTGAGGAGGAAAAAATCCGGTGGTTTTCTTTGTTCCCTTCCTTGAGGCAGCTTCCCAAAGGATGAACCTTCCATTGCTCAGCCGACCTGCGTCTTGACTGGTGTTTTTTTTTTCAGGATCTGGGCCAACCTCCTCAGCCATGGGTTTTCACTGCAAATCTGAGAATATATAAAGGGTCTCTTGTCACCTACCGCAGTCATAAAAGAATTTGAGATGATTCACAAATTGTACCACCCTGTTCACAAATTGATTCAAAAAAGTGGTTGTGTGTGTCTTATGTAGGGGATTATAGCAATAAGGACTATAGCAATAATTTAATGCAGTTATTTGGGGATTATCATAAGCCAGCATAAAGATCTCTACCATTTTTCGTCGAATGCATCAGCTCAATGATTCCTTGCTTTGATTTGGTGCTTTGGAAATTTTATGATAATTTTGGTCAAACTGTGTGTGTTAGTGTTTAGAGATGTTTTTTTTTAAACCCTTTTGTCGTTTTGAAACCTAAGTTTGTTGGTTGGATCATTCCCCCATTCATGTTCTTGATCAGCAGTGATCAATTAAACCCCTGGTCATTTGCTGTATATTTGGGGATGAAATACTACCCAGTTATATATCTAGGTGGTGGTTTCAAATATTTTTTATTTTCACCCCTACTTGAGGGAATGATCCAATTTGACGAACATATTTTTCCAAGGGGTTGGTTCAACCACCAACTAGATATGGATTATTTCAGAAGCCATAAAATAAGAATCCCGCAACATGAACAGACTCAGGATTTCCATGGTTCATGTCAGCTTTAAAGGTTTTGGGTCGATTTCCGTTGCGAAAAGATGTAATTTTCCGTAGCAAAAAACTTGGACTTGTGACGTGGCCTGGTTTTTCCAGTCATAGATCTTTCTTTCGTGTATCCGGGAAACCCCAACCATTGGCTGGCCCTGTTGGCCCCTGGGAAATTCTTCACCAAAATCGATGCTGGGATACCGCAACGATTTTTGTTTACTTATCTTCAAGATAGCCAGAAACAATCCGTTGTAGCGCTGAAATTGAAGATAAGCAAAGTAGCTATATATTGCAAAAAAAGAGAGTTCCCCTTTTTCAAGACTATCACATGTGAGCAGTGTTCGAATCCCCGCTTAGTTCTTTTGTATTTCGGGATTATACTACCCAGTTATATGGCGATTATAATCAGGTATCATAGGGATCCCTATTATAACAAGGCATAAGGTAAGGATTTTGAAAGTTGCTCACCTGAAAAAAAACCCAATGTGCAAGTACATGAAAAATGAAGTTTTGATGCTTTTTGAGGTGGCTGGAGTGACGTTTTCCAGTGGAAACTTGGGTGGATGCTTCTGGGGTCCTCAAATGTTGAGTTGCAAGAACAAGGTCTGAGAGGGAGGATGAGGGGCCGGTAAAACTGGTACTTCTATGTTCTTTTGGGCGAGGAAGTGGGTGAAGAGTGATCTCCATGGTGGATTCAACAATGATATGTATAGACAATTTGTTTGTGGCTTTGCCATCTATATCTGGGGTTGTGGTTTCAATGATTTTGGAAATTTTGACCCCTGTTCCGGGGAAGATTTCCATCTTCTTTGGGGAGGTTCCCATCTTTAACTAGGTTGAAATCACCACGTAGATACTGTGTAGTATTGTGTTTATTTTGGATCACTTGGTGCTTCAATTTTTGTTGGTCATGAGTCATGAGCCTTAGTTGTTTGGAAAGGTATTTTCGGTTCACCCAAGAATCATGAGGAATGCTTCCACCAGCGGTTGACTCTGTTTTGTTTTCCACCAGTGTTTTTTTTGAGACTTCAAAACAACCAGCTTCAGAGGAAGTCTGATCATGTAGGGAAGCATGTCGTGATGGCTCAAAATGGTTGACTCTCTGCAAAATGGGTACCTGAAATACTATGATCGAATGCGCAATCCTCAAAGAATCTATTACCCTTGGACCCCGAAACCATGAAACATGGAGCAATATGGGTTATAACCCTTCAAGGGTCCCCATGGTAGATTCTATTAAAACATCTTGGTTCTTAAAACATCTTGGTCTTGGATATCATTCACTCATTCCAATCTCTTCCCCCCCACTCCAACTTTGGTTCGGCGTTTCCAATCCACCCCCCGGTTTTTCTATGCCAAAAAATCCACCGTGAAAAGGAGCATCGTTGCTGGGTCACGCCACCCAACGCTGCACAACTACCACCCAGTTGGGTACCTAGGAAGAACGTCAGCAGACCCAAGGCCCGGTACACCCAAAAGATGCTGCAGTGGAATCGGGGGAGGCATTTTTGGATCTGGGCGAAAGATCTTATATATATCTTTGAAAACAACGGAAAGAATAACAAATGGAAAAAAAGCGACTCAAACCCTGGTTGTTGCTAGCTTTTTTTTGTTGCTAAGTGTTTTTTTTGGTGGGGGGGATCATGGCTGTTTAGGTTCTTGTTTGGTGAGCGGTTATACCATGCTACATACCCGACCACAAAGGGATGCTGGACATCGACCCCCCGCGAATCTATATGGGAATCTAGTGCCAAAGCAGTTTTTGTTTAACGGGAAATTTCTCCACGATTTTCCGATTTCCAAAAAAAATCCACCGGATTTTTTTGAAGGGCGATTTTTTGGGTTGGGATTTTTGAACCACCGGCAAATTTCTCCTCTTCCTTTTTTTTGCTGCGAGGCGGTGGGATGATTCGGGTAGTTTGCGACCCATAAAACTCAAAAAACATATCCATGGGAATCTAAGGATGCCCTCCCAATTTCTTCCCCTTTCAGCGATATTTCTATGATATGATCATTGACCAAAACCGTCGTTATTTGCTGCATATATATATATAAGGGGTTATAGTATCCAGCTACTGTTTATATAGGTATTATAATAAGCCATGAAATAAGGATCCCGTCATGAACCAATCAGGATTTCATGAAATGTCAGCCAAGGGTTTTGTTTACGTTGCCCAACCAGGCTTTCTAAATGTGCGTTTCACAAGTTTCAGCATTTGTGCGCTTGCGAGGTGTAAACCATCATTGCCATATAATAGGGGATGGTCATCTACCCAATAGTAGGGTTTATATACCCAATACCCTCCCGGAACCAACAGCTCGCCCCTGAAGATGGATGGATGGAAGATGACTTTCCTTTTGGAAGGTCCCCTATTTTCAGAGGCTACGCGGCTACGTTAGTTTCAGGGAGGGTAGTAGGGTTTGTATACCCAAGACTGTATAAGGATTCCCTATTGAATGTGGGATGACCATTCCCCCCATAAAAGCGACTGTTGGTCTGCCAGGCTCCCTTTGATGTACCTTGCCTACGAAGCTGGAAACCAGGGGTTTTCAAACTGCAACGGCTGCCATGTTGGGAAAACATCTCCCAACTGATGAATCCCTTAAAAAAGGAAATCTAACAAACAACTCATAAAACAGTGTAGCTTCCTACAAACACAACAATTCCTACTCAAATATATGATTTGATATTTTTTTTTGTAAAGAAAACTGCAATATTTGGAGGATTTGCTTCTGGATTTCAATGTCCTTTTGAGCCTTGTTAGTGTTTGGAGATTCGAACATGTCAGTTAGTTGGAGCGATTCTAAAATGTCTTTGATTATCTTTATGAAGGGTATTCGGTTGATCTTTCCTTGGTGGTTAGCAGAATCTTGATTATCATGGCAGCATGATTGAGTATGATAGATAAATAGTTAAAGCTATGTCATATTCTTGATATTACAAATGTTTTTGTTGTTGAATCATTGAATCATCCTATATGATTGGTTTTCAAAATTGCAGCAATATTTTGCAGAAAAGTTCTCGGCTGCCTTTGTAAAGATAGAGTCGCTTGCCATGTCCTTTCATCAATCCCAAATCGTTTGAATAGCGGATATCTCAGATATCTCCAACAACACCGAGACACGAGAAGAGAAGACGACCTTCTGCAAGAACCATCCGTGGCTCGCGACAAAACATACGGCCGGAGGTGGAGATGTGCGAACTGTTTTTTTCCGCAAGAACTTGGCAAACCAAAAAAAATATGTTCAACTTTCTTGTCAAGAGTTGTACTGACTGTAGTGTGTCCATGGGTTTTTGAATATTGACTTGAGACCATTGTGCATATTTCTGTGTGATTGTACGACATGTGTGTATATACAGTATATACTTCATTTGATATCACACCTTATTTTCCAAATGATTGACATCTGTTACATGGCAGTTTCTGGAGACTAGTAGGTACGGTATCTAAATAGACAGAGCTATGGAATTCCTGGAAATCCCAACCGTCCATACTCACCAGGCAAGATTCAATATAATAGCTAACTACCCATTCCTGAAGCACTGAAAGAGCAGGAATACCTGATGATTTAATAGCTTTAGTAAGGCATGTAAGGCCTTCCCCTCCCCCAACATATAGTACCGGAAATACTGATCCAAGACTCCACAGCAACCCAAGGGTTCATGGTTTGGATGAAACCCTTACCCCATCAAGATGGCATAAACATCACAACAGCTACAGGATGCCCACCCAAAATAAAGGCCTTTCTGGTTAGGGTTGATGTGATCTGACGGGATAATTCTACCCCCCCTGGTCACTTGGGGATGATGACAGTTGGCGCAGAAGAATCGGGGAATTTGCCTGAAACTTCACCCCATTTAGGATCTCATAGGGATGTGATTTAGTGGACTTTTTTTCAAGTGGTGAAATGTTTGTTTTCTTTTTCCGGAACTTCTAAGATGTATTGTATATATATTAGGTTAATAATTTCATAACTTCACAACCCCTCACTATTTTTTCCACAATTTTATTGCTGGTCGTGAATGAATCGAAAAGTTACAATACAAAAAACACACACATGGATCCCAAACTGGAACCTCTGTGGTGGCAACTCATTCATATTTTTGAAAAATTTCACCCCGAATATTTGGTGTTCAGATGATTCCCCATTTTGACTCATATTTTTTCCAATTGGGTTGGTTGATTCAACCACCACTCACCAAACTGGAGACACAAATCTCCGGATTTCCTTCCGAGTTTCCGTCTCTTTTGGTACGACCCAGCGATGGACCCAATGCTCTCGAAATGGAGAGGAGCCTTACCTTGGCTCCGCGCTAAGGTATCGGAAAGGAGATGCGAAAGATGTAGGAAACCGCTATTGTTGGACTCCTCAACAAGATCTGTTGCTTGGCTGCATGGCCAAGGTCTTTACCCCCCCCCCCTTCCTTGCTAGAATGTTGAGAAACCATATGATAAATGAGCCAAGAAAAAAAAGGGCCCCTGGTTGGTTGGGTTATATGCCTATATATGCCTATATGTGTTTCATGGGCACTCTTTAAAATGCATTTAATACGGTATACAGTGTGTATATATTCATATATGTAGTAGTATATACATATACACACATACAACATTGCCAACTTGGTAGCAAAACAAAATTGCGAACCCCACCGGTCACCAGAATTATCCTCCTTCCAAAATTAGGCTTTTTCAGTTTTGAGGGGTATCATTTGTTTTGAGACCACACATTTGGAAGGGGTCCCACAACCCGATCCTTAGGGGACAAAATCTAGCCATTGTTATTAACCACTTGAAACTAACCTCAGCAGTGCCCACAGGTATTTTTTGAAGTGTTCGCGTCCCGGCAATTCTTTTTCAAGTTGATTATTGCTCAACGGAGTTGTAAGAAGTTTGAACTTTGCGGTTGACAAAAAATTGGCCAATCTTTCGCCCAAAAATACAACTTGATCTGGGATGAACAGAGAGTTGGATCGCCAGTAGCAGAGGTGATTCCTTGGGTGTTTTATGGCTAGTCAACCAACCCCTCCGATCACATACACCCCCCCTCCCAGAAATAAGGCCTTATGATCAGGGCTTATTAACACTATTAACATTATTAATCATTGGTTTCCCTTAATAAGGCCGGTTATTAAACCCTTATTTCTGATGGGGGTAGGTTGATTAGCCATCAACGTTGACTCCCAGGGGCAGTGGAAGCTGTGGTCCAAATCCACCGGTTGATCTTGGTCCAATGGTAGAAGGCTGTTATGGCACCTTGGTTCACAAAGGGTGTGGGAAAAAACAACACGGTTGTTTGGGTTGTATAGGGAATGACATTGCGAAGTTAATATGGGGATCATAAGAAACCATGAAATAAGGATCCCGAGATTAACGAGCCATTATATGGGGATTATAATAGGCTATTATAAGGCACCCTATCAATCAGTAAATATAATTCGGAATGTGTATAACATGTTTTCCTCCCTGTTGAGTTTTCAATGCACGCCCCAACCATGCATTGCAAGTTGGGTTCTATATACATAAACCAAGATATACCATTGGCACCTCGTAAGGATGCCCCCCAAGTCTCGGCTAAGCAAACCAGGCCTGGTCTTGATACGAATGAACTAGCAAGTTGGCGTTGTTTATTCTCCCTTACTTGTTTGGGTCATATATAGGAGCTATAGTACTACCCTTGCTTACAGGGATTGTCATCAAGGACCAACTCAAACAGTTTTTCCACAATGATTTCATCGGTCAACGTTTTACCAAAAGTGCCACTTAAATGAATCTAGAGATTCTGGTCCCCACACATTTTGCAACTAAATTAGATCTAGAAAATTGGGATATCATATCACTTGTTGAGTTCCCACCATCCAGTATCAGTCATCAGTGATTATTCCATTTATTCTTTACCTTCATTTTCTACTGGCATCCTGGGTGCCCTGGGTGGGTATAACATCCCAAGCCTCCCAAGCCATAAAAAGTGTTGAGAAACTTGCGAACAAGTAGGTATTCACATACCTGTTGATGGTTCAGAAATCCCAAACACAACCACTTGAAATGTATAAAAACCCTGGTAAACAACGGGATTTCAACTACCAACCCTCAACTGGTGAGTTTACAGCAGGATTTCTGGTTGCCATCCAACCGTCGTATGTCACTAACATAGTCGTTGGTAACCGATGCTTTGGAGGCAGGCAAGGCAAGATCAAACGGTGCCGCGAAACGCCTTCGAAACTCACCGGAACTCTCCACAACTTGCCGGACATGGATCATTTTTTGTTGATTTTTCTTGTTGAAGATTTGTAGATATCATTATCTTCATCATCATCATCATCATCATCATCATCATCATCATCATCATCATCATCATCCTTCTCGTCATCATCGCAGGGCCCAACAATTGCTATGACCGCAACTTCAAGGCGAGGACCGGTCCGACCGTCGGATTTCAGAATGAACAACATGTCGAGAGAGGGGGTTTTACCCCAGCACAAAACACCAGGAGCCTTCCCAAATGCCTGATGGAAATCATTCGCCGTATTTAGGTGGTTTCTGTTTGGTGCTGGAACATCATTTTGCGCTGTCTTATTTCAATCATGGGAGTTGTTGTATGATGGGTTTCCTATCTTGGAAAAGGGTGGAGTTCCGCTGCTCGCTGTGGAAAAACATAGGAAGGTAGCGACGAATACAACCTTGAGTTAGCCACAAAGGCATACTTGCAATATTTCCATCATGCTGTTGCTGGAAGAAATCTTGCACTATAACATGCATTTGTTCTGTGAAAACCTTTCTGCTTGAATGTTTCAACTTTCAACAGATTCATGGAATTGAGATACCATTCTCGAACTCTCTTAAAAGAAAGGTCGTTTGCCTCTAGGTTTCAACAATTTTTGCTGTTCATCCCTGAGCCCTAGTTGAGGAAGATGACCTAGGTGTCCAACTGGTGTTTTGTAGCAATGCACATGTTTTCAGATGGGTTTAATGGAAGAACCAACTATAGATCCAGCAAGTCCTTCAGATCTTCTGGCATGTTCTCGGATGATCAGTTGGAATCGAACCTGAGTCTTTAATTCGTTTTTGTATTTCACCCCAAACATAGGTATCAATGGGATCTACTCCCCCGCAACCCAGGATGCAGGCTCGTTACCATCAGGATGCCACCCAAATCCAAGTTGTAGCCTGAACGCAAACGAACCAAACAGCCAATCCCAGGATCCAGGATCACCTGAAAATCATCCGAAAATCCATTGAGCGATCTCTTGTCGTGTTAGTTAAAAACGTACACCTCTGAACCTCTGAGCTTAACAATTGTTTGGACAGCAACATTCACCATGAGAAACAAGAGGAAACTGCATTTTTTTTTTCGAAGGCTATCATGTTTGGTAGGGTCCATGTGGTGNGGGGTTTTTGGGGTGGGGGGAGTGTAACATCATTTTCACACAATCAAGACCATGAACCTTTTTTGTCCAATCTGTCATGCCAACAGGGCTATTTGACTGGCATTCTCATCCTTTGCAGTGTGGCAATCCACTCCATGTACAAGTCCGGTGGCATCAGATATATGATATTTGGATGGTGGGGAAGGGTTGGTTCGTTGTTTGCTTGCTTGGTTATGTTTGGTTATGTTTGGTTAATTGATTCCTTAGTTGGGTTTATGAAATCCAGAATCTTTCTCAGTAAGATGCAATGAGAGGATCTTTCTGGGGGGGGGTGTCTTTTTCGTCTATGTAGATGGGTTTTTGATGTTGATAGCTCTGATATTTATCTCATTTGTTCAACTTAACATCTTGAACTGTTTTCTTGTTATACCGAATAATATTATTACAGTAATTACTTGATACATTTTTTTTTCCTCCCAAAATGGCCTTTTTTTTGCAACTTTGTGATGAACAGATTCAACATTGGGTCCAATATTTTGGTTAGCAAGGCACGTTCAAGTGGCCTTTTACCGAGGTTAAGTGTATTGGGCTTGGAATGACTGAGTTGAACACCAACGGCCCCTGCAGTTTTCCAACGCAAAGCGGTTGTGTGAGAGAAAAATGCCTTGCGGCTTGCAGACTTGTTGTCTTTTTTGAGGTTTTACAGTTTTTTTTGGCGGGGGAAGAGATGCATTACTAGATGTGCCTAGAACAAAGGAATTGGATGGAAATGCTTAGGAATTCGTATAGTCTGTAGATGGTTTATCTATCACCTACCAGAAAAACACCCAAGCACTAGAAGTGAGTTTAATAAAAAACCTCACTTATGCAGCAACTATATCTTGCATAACCAAACCTCGGATGCATTCAACAAAAACTTCAGCAAACCACAACATAGGGAAATTGAAAATCAAGCAGCATTGAAGGGGCAATCTTCCCTGTCCCACCTTTCACGAACTCCACTGGCATCCAAGGTGGGGGGGGGGAACTTGGAGGATCATCCCAGGACTTGGTTCAGTGGTTAATAACCATGGTGATCGTTTCCGTCCCCTTTCCGGATCGGGTTGTTTTACGACCCCTTCCAAATGGCCAAAATCTTCATGGCTGAAATAAATGGGGGGTGATCTACCTAACCACTTTAAACCTCGTCCTAGGACCTGGGATGATCCAAGGACCCCAACATATTTCATCATATTTCCGGTCCGGAGTAAAGGATGGGGTGAATCAGACCCTTTCAATGGATTGGGGTTTGATGCTTTCGATGGACAAACAGTTTGACGGAGCGAATCTGATATCCGCCAGTACTTGGATGAATGACAGAATTGGATGGTGGGGTCAAATTTTGCGTGGGGTAATGTAGTTCAGTGATTCAATGTAAGTTTCTAACTTATGTTTAGATAGCCTTGTTTATTGAGGTTATCTACGTTGCATTTAATTATGATTTAGCCAAACTGGTTCGTGCTTTCTTCTCAAAGGTCAATTTCTGAGACTCTTTCTCTCACATGTTTCAGTGGAAAATGGCGGGATATTTGAAAGGTAACTGCTATTTGAGATAAGCAATTTTTTCACTGAACCATGGCTATTTGCAAAAGGTTAAACTCCAACTTTTAAGATCAACCTGACTTTTCGGCGCCAACAAACTTGAGAGCACAAACAAACAAAATGGGGGCACAAAAAACGATGGAATCGTCCATACTTTCTGCCAACCAAAAACAACATCCATGCCTGGAACTCTAAACAACCAGTTTTCAATGGATAGAAATGGGTGATTTCCAGTATCATCCAATTGAAACGAACATGAAGCACATGCATTTTTTGGTTATTGCCGCATAATAGTCGCAACAGGACAAAAAAAATCTCGGAAATCCTTCAGGCTCAAGCTCTAACGCAATCATTTTGGAAAGAGGGCACACTTAGCTAACCGCGCTAACTGGTTTTGGTCATCCTTGTGTGGAAGGTTAGCGAACTGGTTCTGGTCTATCACACCAAGACACCGAAATCATCTTAGCAGTTGAGGCTTTTGAATTTGTTTGATCTAAGTCCTTGGAGCTGTTTTATTCATGTTTGACATTTTTTGTGTTCGACGATGAGATTGATTTCAATCACCCCAAAACTCACCATTTTTTTGGGGGGAAACATGTTGACATTTTCCAAGCATCTAACAAAAAACACATGAATGTAAGAAATAAGAAACTTCTTGGCAGATGGAACCTGAGAGAACTGACATCTCATTCGCAACTTGAGGTATGTCGCTTTTTCAGCATAGCAAATCATGGCATTGAGACACTGAACTTGGAGGGCTCAGGTTTTTGTTTCTTGAGAAATGGCGGAGGTGCGGTTTTTCTTTGGGGGGGAATGGAGAGGGTCCGGTCTCACTGTTGGATGCTTCAAAAATTGGGAGGCAAGTTGAGTTAGGAGTAACCCAAGAGAAATGGCCTTGCATGTGGTTCAACCTTTATGGCAAAGGCTATAAGGCCATCGTATTTTTTTTTGGGCATAAATTTACAAACATTTGTTGTATGATTCAACCCCAAATATAGTAAGATGGGAACTTAGGAAGGTGACAAGGTAGCATTGGCCGGTAGGTAGGTTTGCAGGAATATGTGGGTTTTGCAAAAGGAGATCAAAAGTGACAAGGTGGGGTGACGCCCCAAAAAACGATATATGATGGTATACATAATCATAGTATATAATTGTATTTCATACTGTTGATGGAAAGAATCCGGCGATCACCAGTCGATAGGGGGAAAAATATCCCATCAATTTACAGGGTTTTATACATCCAAAGGGTGGTTGGCCTTGGGATTTCTTTCTGAAAATCACCCTCCAGAGTTGGAAAAGTCGCCCTCCAGAGTTGGAAAACCAACAAGATCATTGACATGTGACATGTACAGTACATCAAACTGGGAGAAAATCAGACTACTTGGAGGGACCCCCGGAAGTTTGTGAATGGTTAGTAAATAGCTTATTTCACCTACTTATAAAAACGGTATGTTGGGGTTACTAACCTATAAATAGGGTATATTGTGGTTATAACCCATTTACTAACAATTTCCTAACTTCCCTTGGACATCCAGGGTGACGAGGTTGAATGCATTAAGCCTGATTAATTGCTGGTTTCAAGCCCCGAAAATAGTTGGGGGGAAATGATCCAATTTGATATGTATACGTATATATATATATATAAATAGACATGATATATATATATATATATATTTAGAAAGACATAAAATAGACATTTATCAAGAGATCATTCAACTGAATGGCACTGAAAACCACCAAGTGACGTGAACCGTGGCATTATGTTTGCGGGGGACTCAGACTAAACAGACAAAAGCAGATGTATGTTGTTTCGGTGCAAACTTGCCTAGCAACGGACCATTCACCTGAACCGAAAACACGACCGATTTCCCCAATTTCGGCAGCGTTTTGGGAAGGGAAATGGGACCCCGAAAATTTCAGGGGAATCTGGGTTGGCCAGGATTGCTACCATTTTTAGGTTAGGGGATGCCAGATTCACCATTTGCAGATATGATCATGATCCCCTAAGAATCGATCGACCCCTCCCTAGGATTGATGGTTTTTTAATGTTTATCCCCAGAAGAGGAGGTGGATCCGAAATTTCTCGGGACTTCTAGGACATACAATCGGATCCTTAGCTAGGTTGTGGTTTCAAATATATGTCTTATTTTCAACCCGAAAATTGGGGAAGATGATTCCCATGTTGACTCATATTTTTCAAATGGGTTGGTTCAACCACCAACCAGTTAGGGATATCTCCTATTGCATGCTTTTCACCTTCATATAAGTTGACGATAGAGTGCTGCTATATGAGTCTATTGAGTTGGGCTCCTGATGAAGGAAACCAAATGAATTAACCGACAATGAATCCGTTCCTAAAACTACCAACACCTGCAGAAAAAGGGTTGAATACGATGATCTAGGAAACCCTGGGAAATTCGTTTCGTGTATTGTGTAAATTGAGGATGTTGCACATGACGTCAGCACCTTTTTGTTGAAAGGATTCAGATGATGATCTGGAGCTGCCGGCCGCAAATCTGAAGATAACGCGTCACTTTGCTTGGCATTTTGATTTGATTCAATGAGGACTCATGTTCCTTCATAAAAGTCATGAAAAAAGGAACCGTTGTTTGATGTATGTATATAGACGATTTGTGATGTGTTCTGTTATGAGAAGTGTTATAGGACCCACTATGTGGGAATTTGGAATTTCGAAACGCTTACTAACCAATCATGATTCAGTAGACAATACAACCATTTTTGGAGACAATGGCCACTCATCTTCCAGTCTCCTTGTTTTTTGGACTGAACCATGATTATGGGAGGAAGACGAGTCGTCCCAGGGAGTGTAAACCTGTATGTATGACGATGGCTTATGCTCAAATTTGTTTTCCAAAGTTACAGTTAGATGAAGATTTCACCAACGTTGTTTTTTTCAGGGAGACTCTTCACCTGTTTTATGGGGTGTTGTGTTTCCATCTTTAAAAATGAAATGAAGGAGGTACATGTATTGCTCAGCAAAGAGAAACTTTCATGTATAAAACCAATGCTGGATTTGTAAACCTGTTGTTAAAACTCAGAAGACAAAAGAGATCCAATTGAGCTAAAGCAAAAAATGGAACATCGTGTCCAAAAGCTCCATTTTCCGAGACGAAAACCGTTCGTTTTGCTTGGTTCCCTTCTTTGCTGCAGAATTTTGTTGAGTCTATAGGAAAAGCTCGCTAAAAAAGACGAGGAAAAAGCCCATTTGCAGGGTATTAAGTCTGAAACATTGATGCCATACGTTTGAGTTGTGTATTTTCTATACCATAAATCAATGATTTCCAGAAACATGGTCAGGGTTCCCTGGGATAAATCGTCCCACATATTCCAGGTTATGTTCCAAGTTCAAAAAAGGCGGTTTGTTTGGACCAAACAGCCAAGGTGAGCCCCGAAATGCTGGATTAGCAAGGAAATTCTCTCCAAAAATACCATTAAAGGAATAGTAACTAGTACTGGGATGTCCTGCTGGTACTTAGTAAATGGATTAGTTCACCCCTTTATATAGAAGTAGGTTGGATACATCCCGTAAATAGGTGAAATCAACCAACCCACTAACGATCCGTTACGATCAATTTTGATAGGTCCACCCCTTACAAAACTCTGAAAAATGAAGGTTTTAAGCCCTAAAGACATGGGTTATAACTTATAACCCCCCAAAAATGGAGGCAACGTGGGTTCCCATGGGTAGTTTCTCATTGGTTTCATTTGCCTTCCATTTTCTCCAGCCTTTTTGGGTAAAAATGTACCGAGGTACTTCTCCACCCCCTGAAGTGCAACAGCAACAGCAGCAGCTTGGATTCCTGGATGGAATGCCTTGAACCTGGGTTGGTTGAGATGATGTCACCACCATGGCCCTAAATGACCCATAGGATCCATGGGACGGGTATGTATATTGACCTACTTGTACATAAACACCATAAATTTAAGGTAAATGTAGGTAAATATACCAGTGCCATGGATCCTATGGGTTAGGGATCATTCAATGCCACCTGTTTTTCGGTGGGGGATGTTGGAACATAACCTTAGGCATTGTTCGGGGATCTAGGCATTTTTTCTCAAAGTCTGAAAGAGCTCGGCAGTAAACTCTGAGTTTTTGGATTCTGGGTGTTTTGGCGACCCTGGAAATTTCCGGATTCCAGAATTCTTTGAAGGATATTTGAAATACTGTTGATAGACAAAATCCTGCACCACCAAGGATGATGATTATCCCATTATTTATAGGTTTTTAACCATCCCAGGTGGTGCAGGATTTCGTCCATCAACAGTATGTCTTAAAACTCATGGGTCCAATTTTTCAGGAGCTCCGCATGGAAGGAACGGTGCCGCCATTTGATCCGATCACAGGGTCCGGAGTCATTTTGCACGAAAAAGGTAATTTGGTTTGTAGTGTATACATACTGCTCAATTATATGCATAGGTGAGTACCTCATGTACCTCCAGTTTTGAGTGCTTTAAGGGAGAATTGGCGAGGGAGAATCTCTAATTTTATGAGTTCCCCAAAAATGCAAAAATGGAAGAATGCCCAGAAATCCATTTAATACAGGGATCATTAGATGCCATACATTTTGAGGGGAATTAAACATGATGCTAGAAATGTATTGGATAATTTTGAGGGATTGTCCCCGAAACAAATTGCATGGTTTGGGTCGGTGTCATATAATGACGCCCTGCAATGGTTGGATAGATTCTTCATGGCTAATCAACCTACCCTCCCTAACGTATCCCCCAGAAATAAGGCCTTAATAAGGGTTATGTTCATTAAGCATTGGTTTCCCCTAATAAATTTAATAAGCCCCTTATTAAACCCTTATTTCTGATGGGAGTACGTTAGGGGCGAGTAGGTTGAACGGGGCCCCGGATCCAGTTATAAATGGGGTATATATATATAATATATATAGCCCTATAATGGCCTTATGAATGGGTAGGGTTATAACCCCAAAAAAGTGGAGTTATGACTTCATTTATGACTTGATCCGGGGCCTACATTGTAGGAATCACATCATCGCCGTGTTTTGCGAGCGCGAATCAACACCAACCATGGAGAATTGCCAGGGTCCGAATCACATCCAAGCAATTTGTTTACACCTCAAAACGAACATCTCAGCGCGGGGTTATAAAATGATTCTATAATCATTATACCTGTTTTCAGGGAAGGGATGCAAGTGATATGCAAGTGTACATGGTGAAATGTTCAGTGACTTGCCCAAATTTTCTTATGCATTTATTGTTTGGGTTGGTACACTCCCCGGAAACTTACACAGACAGCAGGACTCCCCTATTCGTTGCGGCCGGAAATTCCTCTTCCACACCGAATCATTTGTATGGTCCAGCCGTTTTTTTTACGGGGGTGTACTAAAACGACCTTTTTTTTCATACCTTTTTCATCTCCAACAATAAAAATCCAGACTTCAAGTGAACCAGCTCCTTGCCCTAGGCAGCCCGCCGTGGACATTGAGCCCCCCAGAATAAAAGCGCACCTTGGGATTTTTCGAGCAAAAAAAATGGATCCTCCCGTGGGAATTAAAACGAGGAGGCATGGAATAAAAAATCAAGTTGGATATTTCCAAAAAATAGGGGTACCCCAAAATGGATGGTTTATAATGGAAAACCTTATTAAAATTGATGATTTGGGGGAAAAACCCCTATTTTTGGAAACACCCTGCTGTTAAAGAAACCGACTTTTGGGGCAGGATCATGAACCCTCGTCTTTCAATATTCCGAAGGCTCCCCAGGTTCGGTGTTTGGATGATTTGGATGGTATGACGTGAGAAACAAGGGCCCAAAGCAATGCTCTTCACTAACTTGAAGATGCAGAGACTGAGGAAGTGTACAACTTCCAACGTTTGGCTCAAGGTCACAAAAGGTGCGTCGATTGCCACAATACGTGGTTATCAGCCGTAAGGCTCTGTTGTTGCCTCGTCGTGGATGTCGCCTTGCGCTGTTGCAGTTGCTTTTGCTTGGTGCTAGCCGCTGTGTGCGCTTGCTGCTGTGTTTGAGTGGATCCTTGTCTTGGAAGGGCTGTATGCCTCCGAAAAGGGAAAGGGGTCCCCGTGGTGGTAAGAAAACAGTCAGGGCTAGGGAACTTGCAGAGGCGTACGCTAGAGGCGAATACCAACCTGTACACGGTCAAAGTCCTTCAAGTGAAACCGGTCTTGCTAGGGCAAAAGCAGCTTTCAAGGCTGCAGCTAGTTCGTCATCTAGCATTGTTCCTGAGGCATCTTCTTCAGTGGTTTCCACTAGTGAGCTTGACACTGGAGTTGAGGTTGAAGAGATTGTAACCACTAGTGTAAGGTCGTTGACTAAGTCCACAGTAACTAGGCCACAGGAGTACTTTGAACCCGTTCCCCCTGTAGCTAAGGTTGTGTCAGTCAGTTCCCCTCCTTCTAAGGCATCACATCCTTCATCTTCATCTGTTGGGGATTTAGCATCGTCATCGTCACCGGTGTTTGTAGTTGGGAAGGAATCAGAAACCCCCAAAACCCCACCAAAGCAGGGATCCTTGAAACGTTCCATTGCTGAAGCTATTCCTGTGAAACTTGGTCCGGATTCCTCACGGGGAAGGGATTTTGTAAGGCCCAAGGTTAGCCAAGCAACAGGGGCGGAGGTTCGTGTTAGTGTGGATTACAACGGCGTCCTGAACGTCGGACGAGCCGGAGATTCGGAGTGTGACGGTTTGCACCCCAATTGTGAAAGGTCCTTGAGAGCTTTTATTGGGGAACATCATCCTAGAGGCATCAAGGTTGGTGTAACATCCTACATTGGATTGAAAGGAAGGCTGTCCCAAAGTAGGAGGAGGGATCTGCTTTCGTGTATCCGTGAGTTTAACATCAATCAAAGTCTTGCTGAAAAGGTTGGCGTTAGAATAGTGAGTGATCGAAAGGACAAAGCTAGCTTTTGTAACTCTTCTACCGTTAGCTATCACATAGACGATCGCGTGGATGTGTTGAACGAATTTCAGGGTTCTGGTATTCACACTATCTTGATTGCCCGAGAAGGCACAAGGTCTCGTTTCCACACTGTGCTTAGCAGCCTGCCGGAAGCTCTAGAGTTCATTGCGCAGAGCAGATTCGAGCCGAAGATCTGCGAGAAGCGCTTCGAGAATTGCTGGTTGATCCCTTGAAGCCGTCCGTGTCTTGTCACTGACCCAGCGTTCGCGCGGGCAGAGGTGGGACGCTGGCGTTGGAAAAGGGGGGGGTAGTGAATGACTGAAGAAACTTCATCAACTAGCTTCCAACTGTCAAGCCAGAGTTCGGGATACCAATACGGGCTCCCAACCATTGATCATTCATCCCATAGGGATTCTTCAAGTGGTGCAAGCTCTGGCACCCCAAAGAGTAGGAAGCAAAAGTCTAACCCCAAATTAACTAAGTCGACTCAGCTCAAGGGTGGAAATTCTAGGGTTCCTAGGGTAGGCAAACCTCCTCCAGGAAGGATGATTCGAGACACCAGTGACATGGAAGCGGAAAATGGGGAAATGGAAGTGCATCCCTTAAGGGGTAGGTTGCCGTCTTCCCCCCCACCATTGGTTGATATGTCACATGTTCCGGTTATCAATGCTGAAGCTAGTTCAACGCACTTGCATCGCCATGAAAGTATTGAGCAAAGTAATGCAATGCATGTTCAGGACAACCGGCAGGTCTTAATCCAACAAGTTGTCAATGACCCTTCAGTAGTTGAACATCTGGCAGCATCAGCAGCTGCAAGCGAGGTAAGGGCTAGAGCGGCCGAAGTAGTAGCTTCCACTGTTGTTGGGGCTGAACAAAGGGTGAGTAACGTAATAAGTGAAGCCACTCAGGCAGTAGTGTCAGCTAGATCCCAAACGGAAACTGCTAGAACTGAAACAGAAGCTGTCAGAGTTGCGGCCTCAGCTCACGTCAATGCCCTCAGTTCAGAAGTCGGAGCCTTAAGAGACAGGGAAACTATGTTCTTGGCTCAGCTTGAAAGCCTTAGACAGGAAAACCAATCCCTTAGGGAAATGGTTGCATCTAGTTCAGGCGTGGCAACAGGGCATCCAGCTAATGACCCAGAGTCACTAAATGGGCGGTTACTGGTTAGTATTCAGGAACGATTGTTGAACATTGAAAGTGAACTAGGGAGATTGGGGAAGAAAATGGATACCCATCAGGAGTATTTGCAAGAATTGTGGTACTCACAGGCCCCGGTCCCCAATGTTCAAGAACCTGGATCTCCAGTTTTTAGAATGGATGAGAAAGATAATGAGGGATTCTTCGGTTGGGATGAGGGTCCTCAATGGAATCCTGGGCAAGAGGGACAAGAAGTTCAAAGCTCAGCCGGGTCCAGTGAGGACGTGGAGAAAAGAAGCCTTAGAACCAAAGACCTTCATCACTTGAAATTACCAAATCTTCCAAATGATGCGAGTGGTTATAGAACTTGGCGGAATGCGGTTCGTACTGCAATTTTGGCGTACGATCAAAGTCCAGAGGGCCTGCTATCACCATGGTTGGCTAAGGCTTTCCAGGCAAGAGGTGCTGAGGCTGATCATTTGATGGTCAGTTCAGAGGATTTCCCACGATTTGATAGAGTCATTGCATCTGTGTTGTGTAAACAAGAGGTCCTACGGACTTCTCTAGGACTCAGGGTTCAATCGTACATTGAGGCATGTGAGAACGATGGAACCCAAATTAGGGGAAGACCAATTCTGAATTTGATCGCCAAAGAGTTTGATGTAAGCGCTAGTACCGGCGCAATCACTAGCTCTATTGAATTGTTTCAGTTGCCCAATCCCGGGGAAACAGCAGCAGCTCTCAGACATTGGAGGGACAAGGTTGTGTACATCTTAAGTCAGCTTCCACTTACGGATAGACCTGCTGATCATTTGATGTCCCAATGGGCCTACACAGCTTTGAAGCGCCATCCATTACTTAGAAGGGTTTTCGACAAGTATCATGATTCACCACTGGGGTCTAGGTCTAGGACCTTCGATGCTATTTGGAGCGGGGTTGAGAAAGCCATTCTAGAATCACAACATGACACGAACGCACATAGCATTAGAGAGGACCTTCGCAGAGGACCCCCAGGTGCCAAAGCCAGAGCAATGCCAGGATTCGACGACTCCAAAGGGAAGGGGAAGAAGGGATCAGGGAAAGGAAAAGATTCTAAAGGTAAAGGAGGAAAGGAACGATCGCCTAATCCTAAAAAGGAAACCAATGGCAAGGGCGATAAAGGCAAGAAAACCTCAAAGGAGCAAAAGGGAAGCAAAGGCGACAACCCTTTTTCAACGGAAAGGCCAAACCGTATGACAGAGGAAGAGAAGGCAAAATCCCCATGTATTTATTTCATGAAAGGTAGGTGCATGAGGGAGAACTGTCCATACTCTCACGATGTTGCTGCTGCCCCAGCTCCCTCACCCACTCCCAAGCCTGCCCCTAAAGCGAAAGCGGGCACGGTCGCCGCAGCCGTGGCAGTGATCGCGTCACAATGTGCTGCAATTGCAGAAGCTTCTTACTCATCCTCGCCAACAACCTGGGAGTTTGTTGGTGACACTGGGGCCGGAGAACATCTAGGTTCCAGAGAATCACTTAGGCGACAGGGATTTGACCTTCCAGATGCATATGTGACCAATACATCCAACCCTATCAACTTCTTGACAGGTGGTGGTCCGCAGAATGGTCAATCTACTTTTGGGTTTTGGTGTGATGAATTTCAGCGAATGAGTAATGTTTACATGCTCCCGCAATGCCCTCTTGCTTTGTCAATTGGTCAATTGTGTTCAGAGGGTTTCACTTTTCTTTGGCAGGGTTCGAATTTACCTGTACTAATTCCTCCAACCACTGAGTTTCACCATTCCATTTCGGGTCCCGTTACTGTTGCCCACAGAGTGGAGCATCATGTGCCTATCTTCAGATTTACCGTTTCGGTAGCTCACGGAATGCCTTCATCAATCCATGTTCCTGACGGGGGGGGTGATGTTGAAACAGATGTTGAGAAACCTTCCAAGTCAGCTCCGGCCGATCCTGCGCAAGCCGCGGACGGTAGAAGGGGTGAAATTCCTGCTGATCCTGCGCTGGGCGCGGACGGTGGGAGGGATGAACATCATGAACATGAAATTGATGAAGAGTTCGTGGACGATTTACCCCCAAACCACTATTTGACACATTTGCCTAAGTCAAGAAAGTGTGACATCTGTCTTCAATCAAAAATGTACGATGCTCCGCATAGGAGGGCTGCCAATCAAAGTGAGGCGTTGCAGGAGGCGAGGTTAGCAGAATCTCCCACTTTCTTTTTGGAAAAGCTTGCCGTGGACCACATCATTTCTCGGGATGAGGTAGGACATCGGGGGGAGACATGCACCTTTGTGATGGTGGACGTTTTCTCGGGTTTTACCGGTATCCATCCATGTTTGAATAAAAGTTCGGATGAAGTCGAAGAAGCATTAAGAAGAATGTGTGGTAAGAAAAGACCTGGGATTATTCAAGTCCCATCAGATCGGGCTCCTGAAATCCTAAGTGCGGTCAAGAGGTTGGGTTTTGTTTCTGAGCCGTTTGCACCTAGGCAACGTCATCACAATCCCTTAGCAGAATCACATATACGGACCATTAAGGGTATGACATCGGCCATCCTTCTTCAGTCAGGGTTGGAATTGCAGTTTTGGCCGTTAGCTCAACAGTACCTGGAATGGGCATACAATGTCACTTCGGACGCCAAAGGGTTGGAAGAAGATGAGGAGAAAATATCAAGGTACGAAAAGGCGATGGGATATCCTATCGAAACTTTCATGGTTCCTTTTGGTGCGCTTGTATGGTTTAAAACCCCTGAACCATTGACTTATGCCCCAAAATCGGAGCCTGCCTTGTTTCTTGGTCCGGAACTGATTTCAGGAATGCTATTTAAGGGAAACTACCGGGTTTGGCCAATGGAAGCTTTC
Organism: Breviolum minutum Mf 1.05b.01; assembly: GCA_000507305.1. Classification (NCBI taxonomy): domain Eukaryota; class Dinophyceae; order Suessiales; family Symbiodiniaceae; genus Breviolum; species Breviolum minutum. Next base: position 191,363 of record DF239188.1, on the reverse strand, counting down.
AACAAAGGAGTTTTCAAGGAGTTTGTCACTAGGACCATGGCCGTTCCAAATGGTTTATGGAGGTTTCCTGCAGTGAAATCAGATCCTCAGGGACCAGTTGAAATTGGGATTAGTGAGGTTGATGGCTTCCTGGATGATGCTTCCCAAACTCCCTCAATTGTTTCTCAAGGAGGTGAAGGGAAGGATGAGTTGTTTGATGGTGAGGTCGACCCTGCACCCATTGCGGGCGATGCTCCTAAAACGGAACCATTAAGGCGAAACAGGGCCATCACCTCGTATCGAATTGCAATTTTCGGTAAAACGAAAGGTTGTGAGGGGTGCAAATCCGGGACTTATAGCCATACCCCTGAATGTAGGAAACGCTTCAATGAATTGTTGGACAGATGTGAGCCTAAGATAGTCAGACCTAAAAGGACAAAGGACGACGAGGACATTCTGGGTTTGGACAGTCCAATTACTGGAGCACTTGTTACATCGGCAGTTGATTCTTTGGAAAAGGGTCAAGACGCCGTTGCTTCCATCTACTTAGATTTCTTGGATCATGGAGTCGGGAACGAAGAAGACATGTCAGGTAAGCTAGCAATGCTTCTGCAGGTTCCACCCAAAACCGTGGAAAACAAACGCAAACCTAGGAACATTCAAAAACGCTGGTTTGTCGAATTTTGTTGCTCCGCGGAAAGCTCTTGCAAACAAGTGGCTGAGAAGTTGGGATTGAATTACTTGGGGTTATCCGAAGAGTTTGGGGATTTAACTGACGACCAAGTATTTGAGCAAGTGGAGTTTTGGTTTCAAGAAAGGATGAACCTAGGTGAACCAATTGATTTGTGGGGTTCGATTCCATGTGGACCATACTCACCTCTTCAACATCTCAACATTGCCAAGCAAGGGGAAGAGTTCTTAGTGAAACTAGGCAAAAGTCGAGAAGTCACAGGAGTGTTGTTGGACAGATTCGCTACTTTAGCAATGATTGCTGAAGGGTCGGGGGGCACTATCTCTTTCGAATGGCCGAAAGGGTGTGAAGGATGGCCATTGGATGAGGTAATTCAAATGGTTGTCCAATTTGACATGGTATCCTCATATCCTTCCGGGTGCGGGTTTGGATTAGTCATTGATGGGAAAAGGCCTCTTAAACCTTGGAGGGTAGTTACGACATCAAAAAGACTTGCTGCACAAATGCATCGTTTTCGGTGTAAGCACCCTCCTGGTTTTAGACATGACCCCATTGAAGGTGGCAGAATGGCATCCCAGTCGGGTTTGTACAACAAGAAGATGGCTACAGCTATTTTAACGGCACTCTACCCAGAAGTCACTAATCGGGGGGTTCCTAGTATGCCTACTTTCCAAGGGGCCATTGCCCATGAAGAAAAGGGATTAATCATGGCGCAATTGGCTTTAGCATTAGTCCATCAGCCTATTTCGAGGAGCCAACTGTTGAACCACCCAGAAGGTAAAACCAAGATCAAAGAAGAAGCGGATAGCATGAGAGCCCTCAAAGTGTGGGATGAACAAAATGAGTTTGGGGAAGTTGACCAGATCATGAGGGAAGCTAGAAAGAAAGGCGTCGCCATCCACATGGCGGAGATGATGCTAATTGGAAGTATCAAGAACGCCGAAATGACTAAGGAACACCAGAAGCTCAAGGTGCGCCTCGTGTTCCGAGGAGACGACACTCGAAATGCTCACGGGGAGGCAGCGGTGTTCAGAGAGCTTAAAAGTTTGCCAGCTTCAGTTGCTACCGTGAACTTAGTGCTCTGGTACGGCCTTCGCCAAGGACATGTGGTGCGCATCGCAGATGCGACGAAAGCTTATCTTCAAGCTCCAATTAGGTCAGCAACCCCCACATATTTGATTTTGCCTAAGGAGATCTGGAGGCCGCAGTGGTTTCCAAGGTACCAAAAAGTGGCTGGGAGGCTACTCAAGGCGATGTACGGTCACCCCACATCGGGGGACGACTGGGCGTTCTTCTTCGATGGGATTTTAACGTCATCATTGAAGGCAAATCGTGTAGAAGGATTTCCAAGCTTATGGTACATAAAGGAATGGGACACTTTGGTTGCCGCATATGTTGATGACATTGTTGTAGCCGGAAGTGTTCACAGTGTAGCTAAGTTTTGGGAACAAATCCAGAAGCACATCACCATTGACGCCGTAACAGAGCCGGGGAGGTACTTGGGTAGAGATCACGTCATTTTTGAATTTAACAATGGCAGAAGGGTTTTTATGTCCATGGCCGATTATGCCATGAGCGCATTCAAACTTTATGAGGACCAATTTGGGCAGGTGTTGAGGACTTATGAAACACCTTTTGTTTCGGAAGCCGTTCTCACACCAGACGGATATGAAAAACCAGGGCAGCTGGCGAGCAATGCGGCTCAGCTTCTGATGAAGCTGTTGTGGCTTGCTCGGCTGTCCAGGCCAGATATTTCATATGCCATCACTATATTAGCAGGGGTGATATCAAAATGGACCTTAAACCATGATATAATGCTGTACCGACTCCTAGGCTACGTGAAACACACTTTTCAGATGGGATTGTATGGACAGGTGAGTACTCAAACTGAAATACCAAGGCTTCACTTGTTCTGCGACGCAGACCTCGCAGGTGACCCATTATCCATGAAAAGCCACTCCGGCATTTTTGTGGTTCTACAGTGTGAGTCAGGGACGTTCTTCCCGCTAAGTTGGTCAGCCAAAAAGCAAACGGCTGTAAGCCGTAGCACAACAGAAGCTGAAATCGTAGCGGCGAATGAGATAGTATTCAATGAAGGAATCCCCGTAGCTACAGTGCTGGAATTGATTTTGGGATCCGAGGTCGAAACCATCCTGCAAGAGGACAATAGTGCGGTGTCGGTTATCCTGAAGACAGGGTATTCTCCAAAACTAAGGTCCCTCAACCGCACCCACAGAATTTCTGTGGCAGCATTATCTGATGCCATACAGCAGAGGCTGATTCAGGTCCGCCAAACCCTTACTGAGGATCAGTTGGCAGATATCTTCACTAAGGCGATGCCACGGTTGAAGTTTCTCTCTGCGAGAGAAGCCATCGGAGTGAATGATCCTCCCAAAAAGTAAAATGATATCCCCACGAAAGCAGGTTCTCATGTGACCATGCGTGTTCGCTGGCGCATGTGATTCTAAGGAAGTGGCACTTCTGCGCTAAAACTTCACGCTGAAAGCTGCCGATTGCTGCTATGCGGAAAGCTGCCGATTGCTGCTTGAGCTTTGGCTGCTGCTGAGGCCTTCAGGTTAGTTTGGTAGTATATCCGTCTATCCAAAAAGGATGTGGTACCCTTTTCTCTATGTCACTTAAACCGCATTAACCTCAAGCTAGGAAAAGGCAAGCAGGACCATGGCCGGGGTGGTCCTATTTGCTGTGGTGGAACCTAAGCTCTGTGGTAATGCGGGGGGGGACGTGAGAAACAAGGGCCCAAAGCAATGCTCTTCACTAACTTGAAGATGCAGAGACTGAGGAAGTGTACAACTTCCAACGTTTGGCTCAAGGTCACAAAAGGTGCGTCGATTGCCACAATACGTGTATGTTTTTGGGGGTCCCCCCGTCAGACCTCCTCGTGAACGTTTGATGTTGGGATGTCTAGGGTAAATGCCAGCCATTTTGAGGGAAAACAAACAAACCTGATGCTACATGGTGTTAGATATTTTTTTAGGGATTTTGGCCGAAAAAAACATGTGTGCCACGTGTGCATGTTCTGGGTTGGTGTGATAGAATTCATCCCATGGTTGGGCGCTTTTGTTCAATTTTCAGGGTTGACAAAAAGTAGATAAGAAACTGCAGCAAATGAACCCGCTGGGTTTGGGGGGATTCGCAATTCGCCCTCAGAAAAAGTGCTCCCCTAGACAAGATTTATCGTCTTCGATTCGATCTTCTTTGTGTGTTGGTTGACAGGATTGTCTTAAATTATAAGCGTTCGTAACCTTTGCACATAAAGACAGGACATATGAACAAGATACATGTATATGTTTATATAATTATATTTGATATTACATCTCTCTCTCTCTCTATATATATATATGTATTACGTTCGTGTCATTTTTGCATATATATATATATACTAATGCTACACATATATTTCTATCTGACAGTATCTTGGGTGATGATTTACTTGAAGCATGCAAGAAACATTCAAACACAGATTCTCCAACGTTCAAAATAACATGAACGAAATGATTCAAAGTGACCTTTTGATCTCCTACTTGGAAGTCACTGAACCTTTCAAAGGTTCACATAACCCATCCCCCCAAAAACTTGGCACCAAACAGAAGAATTGCCTGAAAATCCATGGTGGGAAACTTTGCCAAGCCGCCAACGCCCCACATTAAGGCCTTGGGTCCTTAGAGGGATGGATCGACAGAGGACACCTCCACGGAAAGATGCTCGGTTTGGGAAGCCCAGTTGGAGCTTTATCTGGCTGAGAAAATCGGGACGAGGTGCTTTTAAGCGGACTTTTGGAGTGATTGAAATATTTGAAATGGCAGTGACGTTTACCTATCCACCTATCCCAGACACTCAATGTATGGTATATTTACCTATATTTTGGTTCATTTTTATGGTAAATGTAGGTACATATGTCACAGATTGAGTATCTGGGCTATAGAAGTTATAAAAGTGTATAAAAGTATAGTCACTATAGATCTTAGAAGTAGAGTCAGTATAGTCATAACTTCAGATAGTTAAGAGAGATTTGAGGGGACTTACTCGACTATTTCATCGATACTTATTCCAATCGGAAGTCATTGGTTTAGGAATTGAAAAGTAGTGCATTTTTGAGGTGGAGACATGGGTGTGCCCGAAAATTCCTCCTGGTCCATGGTGATTTGTGCCGCATGCGAAAAATGCTGAAAATATGATTCAACAAAGCCTTCCAAGCTGATTCCTCAAAGGGAATTCTTTGATCTACAAGGTGGGCCACCACCAGCTTTTCCATGCAAATGAAGAAAACAATCCCTATATAGCCTCATAGTCGTGGGTTTTTGGGGTTACAATGAAAGTGTTGTCTTCAGTCACCCCTTAACCATTTAAACTGAAGGTGTGGGGGGGGGGAATAGATTTGTGAATGATTTTTGACAACCTAAGTGATATATTTTGTGGGTTGTTAAGTGAACCACTTTCTGTGCGGGTTGCTAAGTGATCTGTTTTTAGCGTTGCAGTGATTTTCACACCTGCGCTACATTGAGGGATCAACATTTACCTAGCATTTTTCTTGAGTCTTTATGGCATCAATGTAGGTGAAATTATAGCGTCGTTATCCTATGGGTAAATACCCTAGACATCCAGCTGGTTTAGGATTTTTTCCATCAACAGTAGCAGTGATCAAAAAAAAAACTCTGCTTGGTTGTCTTTTTAATAAGGGTGATTATACTACCCAATCTACCAATCGTGATGTTCCGGGGATTCTAATGTGCTGTTTTTTTTAAAGTAAGGATCCCTATCAACCAGTAAAACCATGGTTGTTAACCATAGTTGTTCCCTTAATAAGGCCTTATTAAGGCTTGATTTCTCATGGGGGTACCTTACATGGGGGTAGGTTGACCAGCCATGATATCAACCAGTAACACATGGAATGTCACAAGGTTTTGTTGGACCACTTTGCCAAGCCACGCCACCAAGGGCAAAGTCACCAGCCGCCTCGTCGCGCTCGGGCCTTTCGCAAACGCCACGGGTCACGCCACGGACGACAGCTGCAGAGGTGAACGCCGTTGGGGCCATGGGGTTGGGATGGGTCGGGACTGGAAAAAAGATGGCCACGTTTTTTAAAGAGAAATATTTTTTGTTTTCACCATTTTTTTTGTTCGTAAATGAGATTAAATGAGTGAGACATGGAGGATATATACGTATTTTATATAGATACATACATTTATGCATACATTGTCTTTTGTGATATATCATATACTGTAATATATCACATATTTTAGACCATTTAAAGGTGGGATATTTGAAGCTACTAATCTTTGATCCTACATTTTCTCTGGACATTCTTGGGTCAAATGTCTCTTGACCAAGGCTGATATGATACAATCTTATGGGGAGACATCTCTATCGAACAATAAGGCTTCCTTTCTCTTGACTGGAATCTCTTGTGCAATCCCAATAAGATACAGAAATTATACCACCAAATTTCAATTTATATACATATATATTTATTGTAATTATATATGATACATACTGAAATCTATGATGACTTGGAACACTATTCTCCTTCAAGCATGTCTATTTTGGGTATCTATCTTAAGCTTCAGTGAAGTACCCACCAAAATTATTTTGGGACTTATATCTAGGCAATCCCAAGATGGTTGCTTCAAGATTTTGACACTTACATCCCGCAATTTGTGGCAAGACGACTCATATCTTCGGATTGAAATCACCTAGTTGCCGACCGCAAAGTGGCAAGGAGAGGCAATCTATATATAGCTTGAAGGTGTTTTTTTCAATGGTGGTGCACTCCGAGTCATTGACACTGTTGTAGTTAATCCTCGTTGCAGTCTTTTTTGGGAAACACCAAACCTTCGAGGTTTGGGATACGGAAGGATTCTCCTGGCAAGGGAATATATACATATCCCAAAAACCCTTCCCGCCACAGTTGAGTCGATGGATATTCTGGGAAGTCACCAAAAGATTCAGATACCAAGAATGGAGGGTTTCCTGTACTTTATCAGGCTTATAAGCCTTTTCCATACCGCAAAAACACAGGTGGGGCCCACCGCCATTTTAGGTACCTGAAATTTTTGATGACTTGGGTGGGATATGATTGTCTTTTTGGGGAGTGTATGTCAATGAGGACTTTTTTTTAAAGACATCAAACGGCTGCGTGTTTTGTGCAAAACTGGGGGGGGGGCCCCAATTATCAGATGAAATTCCTTTTTCCTTTTGTATTGGTGTATGGCTGGTCCATCAACAACCCCCTAACGCACCCCCCCCAAAATATTGCCTTATTAATGGCTTATTGGCTATTGGTTTCCCTTTAAAAGGCCTTTCATACCCTTGTTTCTGGGGGGCTAGGCTGACTAGGCATGATTGTAGGGAATCCCCGAGATTGGGATTTAGATTCTATCCCAAGATACGATTTTTTTTCCGAGATTTTTGATGAAGCGCATGTCGAAAAGATCTTCACAAAGGAATGTTTCCGCGTTTTCCATTCCTAAAAGATTGCATCCCATATCTAGGTGCACGTGGGTAGATAAGCGTATTTGTATGTTCTTTGTATATGAAGATTTGCATCCACTAACAACGTGTCAAGGGAGCAATTGCTGTTGGTTATATGCCGAAGAGCACACAAACAAATTTGTACAACTCATTGAACGCTTTATATTTATAGGAAACCCATCGAGAGTTTGGAAACTCAGGGCTAGGTTGGATTGGATAACATTCCAAGCCAGTTCCTTTGTTTCATTCTTACCTGTCAAGAAATGATGGCAGGACAATCGGCGTGCGCCGTCACCTGTTTCGCGAGGACGGCAGGGGCAACCACAACAACAGCAGCAGCAACAGCAGCAGCAACAACAACAACAACAGCAAGCACAACAACAGCGACAGCAGCAGCAACAGCAACAGCAAGAACAACAACAGCGACAGCAGCAGCAACAACAACAGCAAGAACAACAACAGCGACAGCAGCAGCAACAACAACAGCAAGAACAACAACAGCGACAGCAGCAGCAACAACAACAACAGCAAGAACAACAACAACGACAGCAGCAGCAACAACAACAGCAAGAACAACAACAGCGACAACAACAAGCACAAGCACAAGCTCAAGCCCAAGCACAAGCACAACCACCAACATATGTGAGCTCACAACAGCAAGCTTCATCCACACCTCCCACTGTGCCGCAGCATCAGCACGCGTTCCTGCAACAATCAATGAACGCACAGCAGCCTCCCACTGTGCCGCAGCAACAGCACGCGTTCCTGCAACAATCAATGAACGCACAGCAGCCTCCCACTGTGCCGCAGCAACAGCACGCGTTCCAGCAATCAATGAACGCACAGCAGCCTCCCACTGTGCCGCAGCAACAGCAAGCGTTCCAGCAATCAATGAATGCACAGCAGCAGCCTCCCACTGTGCCGCAGCAACAGCACACGTTCCAGCAACAACACACGAACGCACAGCAGCAGACTTCGTACGCGTCTCCCATGGCGCCGCAGAACCAGCACACGTTCCAGCAACAAAATGTGAGCATGCAGGAAAACCAGCAGGCGTTTCAACAACAAAGAGACGCATTTCAAGATGCTGTAAATCAATGGCACCATAGGGTACCTCGGACAGGGTGGAGTGGAAAGTCTTGTGTTCGAGGCTTGTTCGTCATGCTTCAAATTGTCATTAAGCGTTTTTTTGGGACTGAGAAAATATGCCTGTGTCCTACCCACTTACGTGCAAATATGGCCATCATTCATCAATCCATCGATCTAAGCTATTTGATTATTTGTCT
>DF239188.1:175418-177918 GCA_000507305.1 Breviolum minutum Mf 1.05b.01 | reverse complement strand
CAGCTGGCTCTTGAAGGGTTGGCCATGTATTTATTATGAAGGATCGGATTTTTCACTTCAAAAACGTAAGGGATATTTTCTTTGTCAGGGAGCTATTAGCTTGCCGGATATGAATTCAAGTAATATGAGTTGCAAGTAGAATTGAGATTTATTACTGAAAACTAACAGCTTGCAGCTTGCCCCTCAAATTGATGGTTGGAAGACCATTTTTTTCCTTTTCTTTCGGGTCCCGGGGTATTTTGAGGGGCTTTTGTTGTTAGCTTTAGGGAGGGTATCAATTAGGTACAAAATGAAAGGATATTTTATTCGACCCAACTTGTTGACCCTCCCCCTCCCCCCAAAAAACCTTCGACTTCAAAATTGTCAAACTTGTCGACGTGACTACCCTCCAGGGAACCACCAAATGGGAAAAGGAAAATCATCTTCTCAAATGTGGCTTGGTAGGGGACATGTTAGTTCCCAGGAGGGTACATGAAAAACCACCCTGCAACAACAACAAAGAAACTTCCGGCCATGGCGATTGCTGGCTGGAAAATCAACATTTCTCAATAGGAGAACTTGAGCTCCACAGGTCAATCGGGGAAGCATCAATGTGTTCCTCGTAAACATCACCTCATCTAAAATGATGTCACGGTCTTTGAATTTATAGTACTTCGTGTTTTTTTTTTGCATGTTTCAACACTTATGTTTGGTTTAGTTCACCCCCAAAATTTTGGTGAACTGATACAATTTGACGATATTTGTTTCAACTGGGAGGTTAAAGAAAAAACACCCCACCTATGTAGGTAAGATTTGAATATCATCGTTTCATCGCAATGTCTGACCGAGGTATCTTTACACCGGACCTGAGTCAAAATGCTTTGCCCATGTTTGGCAGCCCCAGAAACGACTGGAGCAGCCTATGCGTTTTGGACTTGTGGTTTAATTACATCATTGTCATCTTCCTCCTCTTTCTCGTCACCACCATCAGCATCATCACCATCATCATCGTCATCATCATCATCATCATCATCATCATCACCACCAGCAACAGCTTCATCGTCATGATCATTATCATGTTTGTGCGTTGTCGTCATCATCACCATCATCATCATCATCATCATCATCATGTTTTTTTGATAAACTTTGGATCTATGCCCACCCAGTAACAGTCACCACCAGTATTATTACATTTTAAGTAGTCTAGTACCTCCAACTACTTCTGCGGGTGGAGCAAGATTTGCTGCTGAACCGCCCACTATCGTGGCATATCCAAGGATCGGGGTGGTGCAAGCTGGTGATAACATCTTTGTTGAAAGGAACCATCCTGTTGATGGAAGACATCCTGCACCACCCAAAATATGAATAAAACCCTACAAATTCAGTAGATACAGATTTTTTTTCGCCAGATTTCAGATTTCCCCATGAACAGTACGACTCCTTTGAACCATGATTCCATAAGGCAAGAACAACTCTATCAGTTCCTGAAGAAGCACATGGACGAGTGCCGGGTGCGGCCCGCTGGATGGATGGGGTGGATTGGGTGGATGGGTTTGCTGAATCTCAGGTTGTTGTTCTTACCCTAAAGAGTTTGGCTGTATACCATTCCTAGGTGGTGGTTTCAAATATTTTTCATTTTCACCACTATTTGGGGAAGATTTCCCATGTTGACGATCATATTTTTCAGATGGGTTGGTTCAACCACCAAGCAGATTCTTTCCATATTTAATAGGGATGGGAAAATCAACCCAATTACGTAGGCGTCTTAGTCCATTGAAGGTGGGATACCATCCCCAATATATAAGGGAGTTTGGATCCCGGCGTCCAATAGGGTGAGCCTGGAGGGTCCCATTTGAGGGGCAGGAAAATCCATGGCATCACACCTGGTGTAGGCTAAAAATTCATAGATACATGGTCTATATATTACAGTCATACAAATTCATAACTCATGACATTTACTTATTGTAGTAAATTCCGACATGTCCATGGTTGGAGTCGATTTGAGTGGCTTGATCTTGGGAAAATTCCAGGCCGCTGGTGGGCGAGGCTTGATTTGTAGCAAGGGGTTGCCCAGTTCGAAAACGGGGAAACTCCCAGGAGTTTTGTGAATGGTGGATTTTGATGAGACTTTGGAGGCTTCAAAAATTCGAGTAATCCAAATGGGTGTTTCCAGAAATACTGTTATCCCCAAATCATCCATTTTAATAGGGTTTTCCATTATAAACCATCCATTTGGGGGTACCCCTATTTTTGGAAACACCCACATGTAATCCACCTTTTTTTGTTGATGTTTTTTTTTTGGAAGACCAAAAAACGAATCCTGTCAAAGATGGAAGTGGAACAGTGGAACATGAACCCCCCCCTTTTTGTTTGGAGAGATCAGTTTTTTTTTGGGGGTCCTTTGTCCCCTTTTACTTTTGTTTTGATGTATAGCCAGTTTGAGTAAGAAATTCATCATTGATGTGTCGAATGGATGAATATTCTGGCCATTTACATGCACCTTACCTTATGAATGTACCTG